>CAAKHB010001987.1:0-35713 GCA_901007665.1 Aeoliscus strigatus | reverse complement strand
CCCCCCCCCCCAATGGACACATACTCTGAATGCACATTCCACTTCATTCGGGTTACTGCACTATAATTCTACCTTGTGTTGACTGGTTGCCTGATGTCTGCTTATTTTATGTCTCTCTTGTTCTTTCCCACTTAATGGTACGGTTAAATTTAGCTAATTTGGTTGGTATATTTATCAAGTTAGTTCTTAATTTATTGCACTATTTATATTACAGTTAGGACTAGTTTAATTTATGTACTATTTGTACTTTTTTTGTACCATTTGCACTGTCTGTTGAGAGATCTGTAATTTAATCTATGCTGTATATCGCGCATAGACAGTATATTACAGTATATTTGACAATAAAGTTGACTTTGACTTTGATGATGTATGATATTAATACAATACATATAGTGCATATAGAGAAGCAGATGGACAAATGTGTAATCAGGTAAACAAAGAACAACACATCCATCCAGACCACTCAGTCCGACAGCCTTGACGGAATAAATCGTCCGGACAAATGAACCTCTTTCAAAACGACACAGAATTATTTCCTGTGTTTTCCAGTAGAATGAGTCCACTGCATCCAACTCCAGCTGACCACTGGAGGGCAGCATCACATTGTAATTCTCCACATGAGTTCTTGAAATTCATCAGGGGACGTTCCAGAAAGCAGGTTTAGTTTGTTAATCCTGAAATTAAAGAAAATTGATGATTTTTCAATTCTGTTTTTCATGCATTTCATTTTCATGTTTAAATTCAGTTTACCAGTAACTCTGGAATAAAGAAAATTCTGCATTCTGAGTTTTTCCACATTTCACAATTATTAAACACTGGATTTTTAGAGAGCGAAACTCGTGAATTCTTTGTCATTTAATCAAATCACTTTTCAATTGCAAATGTGAGTCTGTGTGTGTGTGTATGTGTTACATACATATGTTGCCGCGATGTTCAGTTCTTCAACAACTAATTTTCCCAGTGGGTTTAAATGTAAAGATTGCTTTGTCTCTTTGATCACTCATCTGTCTGTCAGAAGTTATCAGCCTGCTGGTGGATTCAACCAACCTCCCTGAGCCCATTTAATGTGCTGACTGCGCTGGTTTCCATGCAACTGGAGTGTACTAAGGAATGAGGAAAGAGGCTAGATGACCAACGTTCTGAGAAGGCTCAGCTTGATACCAAACCTGGCCTGATAGAAAATCCATGAGGACATGAGGATGTCTGTGGTCAATGAGCAGCTTCTCAGACACAGGCCATGACTGTCACTTCCTGTAGAAAACAACCTACAGACACAAATACAACACTGTTCTTTAGTCAATGTTATCCTGCGCTCCCACACTGTGTTCCATCCATCCATCCCTCCCTCATCCCTCCATCCATCTATCCTTCCATTTATGTGCAGTATTTCGGCTGTTGGTTGAGTGATACGAGGTAAGCAGAGTATGTTCATGTTGCTGGGAAGTTAAAAATGAATAAAGTGAGTGTGCTGCAAGCGCATTCGGACACCAATCACCTCGTGTGTGTGCGTGTGAGAGAGAGAGAGATAGAGAGTTTATGTGTGTTTATGTCTCTCTCTCTCTCTCTCTCTCTCTCTCTAATGGGGACAGTATGAGAGTATGAGAAGAGAGCTTGTGCTCTGTCTGGACCTTTCTAATTGCTCCTGCCACAGAGGCCCGACACAGCAAGACACTGTGTTCCCAGCAGGTCAGGCATGTGTGAGGTGAGTGTGTGTGTGGGTATGTGTGTGAGTGTGTGTGTGTGTGTGTGTGTGTGTGAGGGAGAGAGAGAGAGAGTGAGTTAGGCAGACAGAATCATCACTCAGGTGGTGTTCCTGAGGCTTGACCACACACATTCAGGCCCCGCATAAAGCAGCATTCATTATAAACCTCAGACCTGATTGGTGGAAAAGAAATGGGAGGAGGTGAGGAAGGAGAGGGCAGGATAGAGAGATGAGCAGGATGGAGCACAACAGAAGACACATACAAAGTCAACTCTTCAGTGTCTTCACCAGATTTGGCAGACACACATATCTGTAGCTCAGTTCTGTGACTTCCAGGCCAGTTTATGAAATCCACCCAGGGCCAGTTTACAAAATCCTCTCTGTGACATCTGCCAGGGACGGCAACTCCATGTTGACAGACGGGCTCAGCATTCCTGGACGCGGACCCGGCCAGCGCACTGCCAGGAGCTGAACTGAAGGTGCCATGGAGAGACTGAGGCATTTCTTTACACCTACGTGCTTAATTTCTGTGGCAACCTTGAGGCACGTACAACATGAATTACATTCCCAAAATGCTGCTCCTTCAGACTGACACATAGCCATGGGTGTTACCCGGGGAATGAATTGAGAGTCAGTGTATGTGTCTGTTTTAATGAAATACGCAGTAAAACTGGATAGAAGCTGGATAGAAGGTCATCTTGATTTTCCTCGTTCATTTCCTGTGAATAAATAAAATGTATATTAGCACTCATGGGGCTGTACTATGTTTCCTACTGGTACAAATATGCGATCTATGTTCAGGGAAGGAAGACAATTTGCCCCATGCCCCAGGTGAGTGGAATACCAGCACAGCTCCTGTTCGCCCGGTGCTACACTCGTTGAGGGTCCCCATCTTCCTCCAGCAGCCAATGACCACTTGCTCCAACGATATTCCCAAATCAGGCCACACTGATGGAAGCTGCATGTGGCTACAGCAGTCCCACACTGTGCCCGTCAACAACGCTCATATTAAACCACCATAACGAGAGCAAGGCATTTTCCACTGCGGCGGTTGTGCATTTTCATGTTTCATTTTGTGACTTCTTCTCACATCAGCAGAGCATCTGAAACGCAAATATGACGATTTTAATTGGCTGACATTCTGCAAAACTGTGCTACATTCTCTGCAGTCACGTTCACCACTGCTTAGCACAGTGTTCCAAGATGCAGTGCTCAGAGAGTGCTGCGCCAACTCCTCCGACAGTGAGGAATTACACTGATTACTCCTAAGACAATCTGTCTATGGACTGATGTATGTGTTGGGGGTCGGAAAAAAGGGGGCAGGGGTGAGAACAGGAACATTAGTGAGTGTCGCAGCAGAGAACAAAAAACAAAAAAATACCAGGAAACGTGAGCGAGCTGTTGACCTCGAAATCACTTCTAAAACATTGTGTCCCCATTTGGTAATTATCCTCCTCCAGCGATCCAGAGATGAGGTCAGGCTCTAAATCAGCTGAAAACAAAGTGGGATGTCAATGGAAGTGGTGACTGCAGGAGTAAGACAATGAAAAGGAGAAGCGTGACATGAATGGTTGAGAATAAGAGTGAGTGTGTTGTGGAGCACGCTGCTTGGTGTGAGTGAGCATGGGAAATGCGTGGGACTTCTGAACCATCACTGGCTCCCAGGTCTTTTGTAACTACTGCACATACATATGCATGGACACACACACACACACACACACACACACACACACACACACACACACACACACACACACACACACACACACACACACACACGATCAGGAGGAGTGCTCGGCAGCTGACATTCATCCTTTGCCTGCATCTTTTGTTGGGACTCCAGTAAAATACTTCATGGGCAGTTTATATACAGTAAGATCTTATCATGCGACTGTTGGACCACAGCTTGTGGTGATGCTCTTCTCTTGTTGGCCGTAGATGCTGTCAGTGCTGCCTTAATTATACCACTAGAGGGCAAAATCTAGTCAGAAACTATCGCGAGAGTCCCTTTAGCTCGTCAACATACACAAATTCTTGCATCTACATGCACATATGCTCCATTTTGTTGACTTACCTACGAGCTACTCTTGTCTCCATGATCCACAGTGTGCACAATTACCACATACTGTTTTTCATAGTGTATGTGAACACACTGACACCTGGCTCAGCGAGAGGAAAATGTGGTTTCATGTACGAAGGAAAATGCCATCCATTGCCCCAGTAAATCATCCCAGACCACCACCGCCACCAACAACCCCCAAGACCGCACTTTTACAAAGGTAGCTGTCATCTCTGAGCCGTGAGGTCTTGCCGCTCCCTCGTCTATGAGCTCATCCCAGGGTAGATTATGGGCCACTGGAGTATGTCTATGTTGAAGCCAGACCCTGGCAGCATTCAGCATGATGTGGTCTTTTCTCATGTCTAGGCTATTTTTATGGCTGAAGTGGCAGTGGAGCCATTGGGAGGTCTGATTATCCTTTGAACTCAGCCAATACAATCAAGGCTGTCTGCTTCAGCTGCTGCATCGTGCTGCGCTGTGAAATCGAGGCTTGATGAAGCAAAAGCGCAAAGGGCAGTTGTAAGCAGCAGCATGTTATTACACAGCATTTATGCTGCACATTCTGTTCCACTGAAGTGAGCCAGGCGGCCCACGCCCTTGTAACTACATTTTTACGTTTCTGTACATAGAAGTTATCCATAGGTGGTTTGGTCAGCTGTTGTCAAGCCCATGCAGTGTGTGTGTGTGTGTGTGTGGGGGGGTAGACCCGCTGAGGGCCATGACGTGTGCTGTTCCTGCATGCGTGTGCACTTTTATACAGCTTTAATTACAGACTGTGAACACAGACAGGCTTGTTTATTCTGCTGCTCAGTATACACTGAGGCCTGTTTAGCACCACAGACATGTGCACACACACACACAAACACACACACACACACACACACACACACACACACACACACACACACACACACACACACACACATACACACACACACACACACACACACATACATACACAAACACACACTGCTGTTGTAGTGAAGAATCTATGCTGGACTGCGCAGCAGGTTGTACCTGCCAGGGGGGTGAGTCACTTGTTTTATGTCCATTCATTTGGTCATTTATGGAAGAAATCATCAACAAGCGCAGCCCTGTGACATGAAAAAAGTTATATATATGTTTTTTGTGATAAATAATTCCCTTCTATTTCTACATGAAGCAACATTATGTTCTCAAGAACTAAGCCTTTACCACCACAAAGTTGTATTCTAATTCAGTCAGCTTAAACAAACAGGCTATTTAAAGGGCAATAGCCTAACATAGGCTGCTTTATTCTGAGTAGACGAAGAAGGTATAAATAGACCTTGAGGAGCGCAACAAGCGAATGCTTCACATGAAATGGCTGGCGTTACATCATTGCCTGTGAGAGTGAAGTTCTGGAGAGTTGCTGAGCTCTCTTGGCCAGCCATTATGGCTTGTACTAATGTTCTGGTTTCATAATCCAAACATTCTAAGAGCTGTTATTTGCTCTCTTTTTCCCTTTTACTCAGTAATTCTGCTTTTTTGCAGCAGAGCAAAACTGTCAACAGAGAGGAGAGGCAGCTTTAAGTAGGAGACAGAGAACACATGGAGGAGGAGAGAGACGGGAAAAAGAGAGTCTGCAGTGGAGAAAGAACGAAAAGATAAACAAGACACCAAGAATCCATTCTTAACATGGTGTGTGTGTGTGTGTAGTGGCCTCAAATGTCCATATGCACCGTTGGCAGTGTACATGCACGAGTTTCTTTATCAGAATAAAAATGAAATTAAAAGATACACACATACACACACGCCCACATACACACACACACACACTGTCTTGTGCACCCCACCATCCCCCCAACCCTTCAAACAACAAGGTGTAATAACTCTGTATACGCTGCATCAAGGCAGCGTCCGCATTGTGGTTGTCGTAGAGCAACTCATCATTACTGCTGGCTTCAGCTGGCGCGACTGAAATGACTTTAGTAGTGAATCAGTGCCGCTGTGAGAAGTTCCAAATGGGAGGCTAAATCACAGGACAAACCAACATCACCCACCATGCAACTCTCCCGCATTTATTCTCTGTAAGTGGCAGAGCCTACTCTTTTTAAAGCACTGCATAATGAAGGATAGCTGAGTCAGCATTTTCTCACACCAGACTTGTGTCTCTCCATTGGCTCACAGGTCAGTCCATATGTCTGGTGGCTGAAAAGCAAGAAAAAAAATGAGGATTTTTGATGTGTTGATGGTGGGAAAGTTTATGATGGATGGCTGAGGGCTATTTATAAAGTCAGTTCCCAAGTTTCTCTCTGGACATGTAACTTTTTCACAGAGGGCACCTACACTGAGTAGATGCACAATCTATATGAGCTAAGCCAAAACACACATGAAGAAAATCTGGTGACAACTCAGACAACTGCTCAGAAAAACAAAAAAACAAAACAAAACAAAACGAGTAATAAATCCATGGACACATATTTTAATGCTGTTGTCTCAGATAAAGACCAGATGGCTGAGAATATTTTGTCTTTCGTCTTCTGTAAATGCAAACTTACCCTGTCATTGCATTGTTTTGTCATTTCAAATTTGAATTTCTCATCTTCTCATCTTTTCTTGCCACCCTTACACACACACACACACACACACACACACACACACACACACACACACAAAAGCTTGCATAGAAACCATACTGTTTTATTAAAGTGTGAGAATCATCTTAAAGTTGAAAAAAGTATGAAATGCAATGGATTATTTTGCAAATACGCCTCCGTTAGTTAGGTCAACCCAGTGAAAAAGGAACTGGATATAATGAAGAATGGGATGCAAGCTGAAGGTGAGTCAAATCACTCGTGGTCATCTTATTGGACTGTGCTTTGTTTGAGCTTTGTGTACATGGCAGGTCCCCCCATCCCAAAGAGACATTTCAGTTCATTACACAGACTAGTACTGGACACAGAGTCTGTGGATTTGAAAACTGGAACAATCTAACAGTTGGTCTTTCACCAGGTGTTGGACTGCTACAGAACTATTTGTAAATGGGCTGCCATTAATTCTTTGACATAAACCATATTCTCTGTCCACTTACTCTGCAACTGCAAGTCAGCTGTGACATGTACAGATCTCCTTACTGAGGTTTTATTTCCCTAGTGTTCTGCTATAAATGCTGCTGATGTGTTTTCTCATTGTTTTGGAATTGAAGGTTGATAAATGTGTGATAAGTGTGTGTGTGTCTGTCCTCTTTAATGCATCATTAGCACGTTTCTCATATGACCTTTCTTGAGGCAAAATACATAAAAGAAAAAAACTTTGGGGAAGCATGCGCTAAAATTAATCTGAATAAATCTGAAGCAAATGTGAGCCGCATGTGGCAAAGTCGCATCACTGACAAAATCAGGAAATCAGGAATAACAAGAGAGCTCTGATCTCTAGCAAGATTCTGACAGCTTCACTGCTTTATTGTGAACCATCGTTTGAGCCCCTATATATCATGTGTTTAACATCAGCAGACTCTTCACCATGCTGGACACAAACTCGTGCCCACAACTCGGGGCAGCTGTGATTCCTGTGGACCCCTGCTGGCAGCTGTTCCACGTGTATCCTCATTTTCCCCACAATTAGGCTCACTGATCCAGGATGTGTGAATGTGGATCAATCCATGTTTATTGCCATGGTGTGTTACTTTGAAGTATCAGCATAATGGTGCTTTGGCGCTACCTGTTGGCCAAGGAGACAACTGAACATGAAAAACAATCAAAATAATCCCTATAATTTAGTACATTGTGTAGGTCAGCTGAAGTGAAGCTTCAGCTTGAGACTTGTATTCTTCTTGTCTTATCCACATCCAATACAAATAGCCCACAGGACGACTGTTTGAAGTTAACTCCTTTACTGAATATAAATATGTGGCAGTACAAGATAAGAAAAGTATATGTATCTACATATATATATTGTATGTTATACACACACATACATATATATTTTCCCACCCAGCAGAAAATAATGATGTTCAACTTTGGAAGATATTTCCTCTGTTCTCAATAGAAATGGCATGAAGACCTGATTATGGTTGATGTATATTTGCTACTGAATTTTATGATAATGCTCAGTTCAGTGAATAAAGGAACAACAAGAGGAAAGTACAATGTTCTGGCTTATGTTTAATATAAACTTTAAGACAAAGAGTTAGGATCAAAAATGAAGGCTGAAGTTTGTTTCTCTGTTATCAGTCTTTGAATGCGTCCACAGGCTGCTTGAGGCTGAGCGTGCTGGGCATGGTTGGCATGGTGCCGCAGGCGACTGGTGAATGCCATTCATCACACATTCAACATTTCTGCGTAAGGCTGAAGTTGTCTCTACACAGACAGTTGGTTGTGGACCGAGGAATCTCACTAGAAACCTTTAGAAACCCTTATACTGTCAGTAAGTTGTTGAATTGCACCCCTGGAGCTGCTTCAGTTTGCTCTTTTGAAATTACAATGCGGAATTTACGTGGAGACCCTGAAACTAACTCTAGAACAGAATCTGGAAACAAAACCCTCTGGCATTTCATGGCACTACAACAAAACCCCATCATGAGTTACATGAGCTCATATTCAACACATCAGACTGCACTATTCAGTGTATGTGGCAAGTAGCACAGCTGCAGGTGTGAACTGCCTGATGTCGTGTCTATACAGCTTTCACTATGTGGATCTGGACTGAAAATACCGACATGACATCACATGCTGCCTGCACCACAACCTGCAGTATTCAATGATATTTTTCAATTAAAGATTTATTAAAACGGTTTCACTGAAAATACAATTGATGAAAAACATTTTTTTACCACATTACCTGAAAACAGACATTCTGTTCCTTCAAGTCAAACCTGACAGAAGGTTTAAGGCCTTTGCAAATACACAGAAGTGAGGACAAAGCGTCGATCTACTTGATCGGACCCAAATGTCCCCTTCAGGTCTTTGGTAGATGGAGCTGCTGATACTGCAGTAGGTGAGGTACTGCTAATGGCCAGTGGTTGGTGCTGAGGCCTGGAAGAGCTGAGGTAAAACTCTTGTGAAAGGCTGATCCATCGCTGAGAACTGGCTTGAACATTCAGTGGGGAAGCAGCCAGAAGACAATTGCCACAACCTCAGCAATGTAATAGACTGTGATTGTTTCAAGAATCAGGGTTTACAGACCCACAAATGATTCTGCCCTAAAGGTTGCAGCCTGTGTGATCAGTGGTGTGGGAAAGAGAACATAATTATGTCATTTTCTTTAGCATGTAGACTGTCAACGGAAAGATGGACGCTGTGGTTGTCCAGACGAAAAGGAAAACTTTGCTTTGGCCTCTTGGCAGATTCAACTGAATGATCTTTAATGCAGGAGGAGGGGTTTGACTGTCCTTCACAGGGCGGTCAGTTGTCATTGAGAAGGCGATTGTGAAGGGGAGAGTATGACTTCCACCTCCAATCACTCAGTTGTTTCATTCAGTTTCATGTCATACGAACACCACTGGACATTTTCCGTACAGAGGGACCTCGTCAGACTAGTCTGCAGCCTGTATGTCACGTAGCGTGTAAATATAGCTTGTGCTTTGTCGGTACGGGCTGGAAGAAAATGCACTGCCACTGCATCGACTTGGTCCAGTGTACTGTCCTCCTAACGTTTCAAGTTTTCCTTCACAATGCTTGTTTCTTCTCCAGACGTTCAATTCCTGAAGTAATGAACTCCCCAACGAAAATAACCATGTTTGCCATAATACAAGTAATCTTTTATTTTTCGTCTTATACAGGGGTGAATGTATATTGCATAAAAATCATCATCACAGGGTGTTTTCACTAATGAAAAAGATTGTCTGTGTAGGTTTATAATTTCTATTATGCTTGTGAAAGCTACCGTGGGTTATCGATTTTGGTTATTGATTAATACTTTGACAAAGTGAGCAGTGCTAGCACATAACTTCCCTCAGTATTTCACACTCCTCCTCCTCTACTCCTGGTTATACTCCTGGTGGTTTGGGACAGGGAGCGCTTTCAGTAACTGAAATGTCAGTGTCACTGCACTGCACTCCATTCACAGGAGTTTTGTTATGTTGCAGCTGAGCTCTCAGGGTCTGTGTACAACACATGGGAAAGAGCCCTTAGTTCAACTGATTGACTCCTCTGTGGCACATTTAAATTCACATGGAGAAGATTATATGCGTTCCACTTCTAGCTAAGCCTCCTGTCAGGAGGGCCCTGCTGTGGGAGTGACATCGGCCTTACAGCCAAGCAAGCAACAGAAGCATGATTTTCTTTAACAGCTTGGTCACTGTCACCAGCATTTTCTATGCTGCCCCTAACTTTTTGGCTGTGAAACCAGTGAGTGATTTATTTCCTGAGGTGAAAGAAGGTGAACGTTTTTGGAAGCATGAGAGCAACGATCGTTATTGTTGTTGTGGATACGATTCTCAAACTGCATTACTGAGCTGTTGGAGTTTCTTGCGCCAGTGTAAAGGATCCACACTCATGGATCATATCTGCACATGGGAATTTGCAGAACAAACATTCACCAACAACAGACCTCGATAGCAGCTGTTTAGATTTTTCAGCAGAAGCAAAAATGCCCTAAAATCATTAGTGGATATTTTAAGCTCAAACCATCCTTATGGAGGAGTGTGTTTCTGTCTGTGTCAGTCAATAAATATCTCACACAACGACACACTATTCAAAATATTCCAGGTCAGTGTGATAACCTACTGTGGTTTTGGTCCGGCCCTGAGAGAGTTTCTGTATGTCCATGTCTCGATGCTGGCCTGAGGGCAGCGGTTGAGTGAGCTGTGTGACTTTATTGGAAAAATTAGGGTAAGTGGTGTGGTGGGGAGCTTATGAGTGGAGCAGGGGTGGGAGGTGAGTTACTGACAGGGGAATTTACTTACTGGCCTACGGCAGACGTTCCTCGGTTACGTTGTGGCTGTTGAAAAACTAATCCTTGCAGTAAATCATGACATTATACATCCACACAGCTAAAATTATCCCGTGAAGGTCAGTCAGAAACTCAGAGTGGGGTTTGGCTGCATTCTGTCAAAGTGCTCGCAATCCAGAAGCAGACAAACATAGTCCTATCTCTATCACTCTGGCAGCTTCGCACAGCTCCCTGACAATGTCCAAACATTGTAATTTCAATTTGCACGCCCTGAATCATTACACAAAATGCAGGTATTTTAGGTAGGCAGAAATTGTTTTATTATTTTTAACACTGTAATTGCAAGGCAAATGGTCTTAATTGAAACCACAGCCTCTGAAATAAACAAGGCTGAAAAACGAAAGTGGTGATTATGGTTTTCTTGGGCCTGATGTGGGATTTGTGAAGCTGCAGCCAACTGCGTTTTCATGTCACTGTTTCAAGTTCCTGCCCATTATAGACACACTGAATCACTCATCAAAACACATGCTTTAATGGAGGACAGTTCAGAGGCTTGGTCCAGCACAGGAGACATGCTGAATCTAACCACCCCCATCAGTTCCTCCCTCAATGGAATGTTCCATAGGCGCTATCCTATTACCATTACCATTAACCACGTGATGAATAGTGGAAAAACTGGATTGGATGAATAATCAGTGTTTCTTTTTGCTCAACAGTCTAATAGTTATGGTGCAACCAGCAAAAATGCTGAATGTTATTTTAACATACAGGGCGGATTTTAATGCGTCAATTACAATAAAGTTAAATGTCTGCAGGATGATTCACTTACAGAGCCAGTAGGTCTGAGAACTGTGCCACTCCTGATTTACATGTAATGGCCTTCAGCAGATGCTCATATCATAAAAAAGTAGGCTTCATTGGATAATATGAGCACAAACCCAGGTGCTGCACATTTCACTGGAGCAGGATTCTTGCCCAACTGAGAATGTCAGTTAAGCAGAGTGGGCGGGGCAGAGGTGAGGGCGTTAACTTTTTCCTGCACAGACATGATTTTTGCTGCCTCAGCTTGGCGTTCTCTTGTTAGACATCCAGGCCAGGTACTCTCAATGTCCATTTCTCTCCTACGCCAGTGTTGTGCTTGGCTGGACGTGAGCAAGAAGTGTTGGCAGCATTGAAATCCCCTAAAATACACACTCACACAAAATGTCCCGAGAGGCCAAAGCCGTCACACACATGTGTAACGATTTAGGACCCAAATGAGTTTGAATTTGTCTTCTGCGCTTTTTAGGGTTGTTTATGTGTGAATGACTACCTATGTTTATACCAGGCTGGTAGGCACACCCACAAACATGCAAACATATAAACCAGTCACGGTGCTGTTTCTTAAGAGACTGTGACAGACACTGTATTGTTATTGGCACATATTGTAACTATGCCAGGGCTGCCAACTGACTGGATGGACAGAAAATTTCATGCCATGGAATTGATCACATGTACATGCACGTGCACTTAATGACGTTTTCATAGAGCATCTAGACTAAATAAACTTTCTGGCTGAGTGCGTGTGTGTGTGCGCATGTGTATTTAGCTTCTGCTATCTAACATAAACGTGACCCAAGCCTGCTCCAGACCCCACTTCTTCATTTATACATTTCAAATATAAAGTACTATTTCATGGCTTTGCTGAATACTTTATGGTTATTACTCACAGACAGATCCATGCTGCCTTGTAGACCCCATCAACATTCAAAAGTCAACTTTGCTTCAGTTGCCTTAATCTTGCATTATTTTTAGATTTTTAGGAAATTAAACCTTGAAAAGGAAACTAGATAAGCATTTTACATTATTGTGTCATGTGCCTATGAGGAGCAGTACCTGTTCATATTGCCTGGACCGGTACCCATCACAGACTGCATATGTAGATGGACACCAGGAGAGCCCACCAAAAGTTAAGCCGAGAGATCTTGGTTGCCCCCTGGAGGCTGGTGACAGAAAACATCCTCAATAGCGCCGGCTTCCTCCCATACTCTAAAGCAGTGGTCTTCAACCCTGGGGCCTGCTCCAGAAAATTTCTGGATATGTTGAGCCTAACATCAGGGAAAATCTGTATTTCTGTTACACAGAGAAAGTTCAGTGTAATCCTGACTCAATTACTATAGTACTGTGTTCTGTGAAGCAAACCTGCTGGCTGGCAGGATTTCTCTTAGCCCAACACCAATCACCCTTTTGAGCTTAGAAAAGAAGAAAAATGAAATGTCCATTTGTTAAAGAGGTACAATGAAATATGAACTCAAAACAATTTTTCAATTTTCAATTGTTTATCATTGTGTTTCTTGAATTACATCTGCTGACTTGGTGGTCCAGTGGTTAGCACTGTTGCATTATAATGAGAGGGCCCTAGATTTGATTCCTGGCATTATTATGACATGTTTCTCTCATGATATTTCAAATAACCTGAGGCAAATCATCAATTGTCATTTGGTTGTACAAGTCAATATTCATGTGCTGCATCTGACAAGAGTCATACTTTAATATGTTTACTTACAATCTTTATTATGTACACACGTGGGAGCAAAGAAATTGCACATCCATGAAATTAAAGGTGTACCACACCACCAACTTCACACACAGCAAAATTTTCCCATATCATGCAGCTGCTTCATTTTATTTTTTCTAAATATAGGTTCAATCTCTCCATGGACTTCATTACAATTCCGAGTTCAACAGCAGTGAAATTCGTCGCTCTGAGTTTTGTAGCGCGTTTCTTTCATTGTCGATCATGTCGTCTTAACCCTGCTGATAATGGCTTTTCACACTCACCGTGAACATGCTTCTCTACCTGCTGAACCTAGTTAGAATTGTTTGATCTAATTCTGGTCAGTCATTCTGGGACATTCCCAGCTCAGGCTCAGTCAATAAGAATGATCATGATTGGGCTCAGGATTTTTTCAGCCTGTTCTCTGGAACAGGGCTCACCCTGCTCCTACACACCAGATTCAAATCAGCAGCTGGTTAACAGGCTTCTGTTGCGCTCTGAGTGCGATCTAACACATGCAGGGCAGGGTGTCCCTGAGGACCAGGGTTGAAGACCACTTCTCTATACAGGTTAGGTGAATGGTTCCTCTAAAATGCCTGTGAGTGTGAGTGGTTGTCTGTCTCTATATGTTGGCCCTCCCCTGCCTGTCAGCTGGAATTGGTTCCAGCCCTGTGAAACCTGGATACCTATTTAAAATTCATCCAGAATGAATGAATACATATGCCTTCCATTTTAACAGATGGGATGAAGAAACAAGGTAAAAATAATCCAAAAATGTCAAAGTACATCATGTTTTCTGTCGTTTAGGGTAGTAATTTTGGTTTGGTTTGCTTGAAAAAGAAGTATGATTGACTGACATCTTTTTTTTTACACTGCTGTGCAGAATCTGCTTCTATGTGACAGTGCCATCTGAAACAAAATCACCTCTTGGGGGACAATAAAGCTCTATCAAATCAAATTTGAAAAAATCTGTTATGTCTTCATACATTTACTGTAGAAGTGAAGACAGATTATCCACTCACATATTCAGTTAGTTGTTCCTACAAATGTTGATGCTGAAAAGGACAATGTCTTTTAATGCACACCACCATCTTTGAACTGCAGTCTGCAAAACTGCTTTGCCATATATTTTTTCCGACTTTCATTTTTGTCAAGTCACAACAGTGCTGAAAGCAACTGGCAGAGATTCAGATCAGGCTAGGACAATGACTAGGACTGTCTCCCTGTCTTTCCATGACAGTTATGCACTGTAGCTAGCCCTTAATGGAAAGGGAAAAAATGAAATTAAATAGTTGTATTCATCCAGTGATTTGTACTGTAGTTACTTCCCATTTAACTTCACCAATTTTAGATTATTTTTGATACGCAAAATCACTGAATTTTCACATTCACCGTTAAAATATTGAGAAGACGTGTCTCACCCTGGACTGCACAATGACTCAGCCAACAGCTGACATGCCAGCATATTGCTGTCTCTCTGTATGTTGTTATTAATTTCATTTTTATTTCATGTGCTGAGCAATGTTAAAAAAGCAGTGAAGAGGCATGAGGTGAGGCACGCAGTTATCAGGCCTCATTGTAGGGGGCCCTAGTGAGACTTCTTTGACTCCTCAGTCAGAATAAGTGACAGCAGCTAAAATCTACAGTCATAACGGTCAAGTGCAGCCATTGATTTGTTTTCGCATTCACAATGGAGGATTACAGATCTAAACTATAAACTGGACCTTCAGTGGAAGAGGGAGGTAATAAAGGAAGAACAACGATCTCCACTGAAACAGAGAGACTGAAACTGAGGGACAATATGGAACATTCCATCTAACAAGTTATTGATGCATGTGTGTGGGAATGTCCTTCATGTGGCCCTGTCATGAGCTGGAGACTCGTCCAAGCTCCAGAACAATGAAACATTGATGAAAGTTATCGAAGCTTTTGTTCAGAAGGCGTGATGCATAGACTTCATTCATAAGTGAAGGTTTGCATGTGTGCTTCAGTTTGTACGTGTAAAGAATGCTGATATGAGACTTTAAACAACCCTGCTAACTGACAATCAAATGGTGAATAAGCAGTAACTTTGGTTCATATGTTTGTCAATCTGATTAGGATGAAGTCACTGTCTCACCAGACATGAACCTCAAGGCACGTCACTGCGTAGTTAGTATATATGAAGGGTTTCCTGGCCCTGGCTCTAAAGGATTCATGTGTCTACCTCTGTTGTCACAGTGTTTTGGACAACCCGTTTTCACGACAAAGTGTCAAGTACACCCACTGCACCCCTGGAGGATCTTGTGCATTTCTCATGGTTTGCTTCACCTAAGGTGGGAGAAGTACAGTACATGCATGTATGAACCCGCAGAGGCTGATAAAAAAAACCCATTCACTATAATTTGTACCCTGGGCCCTCCAGACTGTCACTGTCATATCTAACATGAATTCAATTCATCCATAACCCTGAAATCTTGAATATTCTGTGATTTTTTTTTTACTCATTTCAGCGCTCAAAGTGCTTTCACTAAACCTGCTTTAAGGAATGCAACCCTCTTTTCATTCAAGTCAGATTGTATTTGTACGGCGCCAATTCACAACAGCTGTCTTACAGTGCTTAGCATATTAATTATTGTAAAAGAGACATTCATAAGAGCAAATCCCCTTTAACAGGCTAAGAAACCTCGGGCTGATCTAAGGCCACGTGTGGATGGTCTTCTGCCTCGACCAGTTGGAATGAAACAAAGAAATCAACAGGGAGAGGCAGAAGCAGCGGAAAGCAGCAGGCGTCTGCCTCGACTCATCGTCTGTCTCTCACCAGAATTCTTCATCTGTCAACTGTGGTGAAAATGGAACAAAACATGAGGGCTGCAGCAATTTCAAGTTGGCAGTCCGAGGGGAGCAGCAGACCAGCCACACTGTAGAGGAAAGTCGTGAGGGCCACAGCCATCTCATTTGGACTGCGCACCATAGGTGGGTGGGTGTTGGAATGTCAATAAAGGTATTAAAGTTTTCACCCTCATGCTGCTTTTGAGGAATATAGAACTGTTTCTTTCTTGCAAAAGGACTGAACAGCAAAACAGGTGAAAGGTTGTCCCCTGATGGCATGGTGTGTAAAATATGAAGCACTTGTTTGGTTGTATCCGGTTTGTGTGAGGATCAGGGATTCGGGCTATGGTGAGGTAAGTGTAAGGACCTCAAAGATGTAAATGTGAGGTGGATTCAGGATTTAAAATACTCTCGTCTGCCTGGAAATAGTCCCCAGCAGCTGAACAGAGATGGAGAGAGTTGAAGGTCTGGTCGCTTGAGCAAGACACGGAACCCTAAATTACTGATGCTATGTCATCAGTGTGTGAATGTGTGTGGGTGGCGTTAAGTGCTGCTGAAGTTGAAAAGCGTTGTAAAAACACAGCCTTATTCTGTTTAATGGGTTCAGAAACTAAGTTTCCTGCAAGGGATAAATTAATACAATATTTCTTAATAATTCTGCACATTTTGAGTTACACCATAAATAACACTTGACAAAAACATATTTAATCATTAGAGTGAGGTGACAAATTCTAAAGTGTGTGCCACTCAGTTACATTTATCAAAGAGCACACTTCTTACTATGATAGCAGATTAATCTTTGGTATGATGAATAATGTTTCAGATGTTTGACACACTGTTGCAGCCAGGAAAATTCCAGTGTGCACTTCCATCCTGGTGTGTGTGTGTGTGAGTGTGTGTGTGAGTGTGAGTGTGAGTGTGAGAGAGAGAGAGAGAGAGAGAGAGAGAGAGAGAGAGAGAGAGAGAGAGAGTCTATGTACGGCCAAAAGTGTTGACTGGTAGTGAGAGATGAAGAGATGAGAGATATTTTGTAGCCATGCTGTTTTGGCTCTTTCATCTAAAATATTTTTAGGTTATTTTAGGCAAGCAAGTTTGCATTTATTTGTATTTTTTCCACTTTTGTGCATGTGCCCATTCACCTGACAGAACCTCGGCTGCAAAGTGAACAACCTTCACTTGTCTCTTGATTTCCCCCTGATATTTCTGCAGCAATCCACCAGTCCAAAAAAAAGAAGAAAACTTTGTATGATCTGCAGCGAAACCAAGTGGAGAACTCTGGTTGTTAAAGTTTGTGAACATGTTGTTAACAAACAGCAAGTTAAAAAGCCAAGCTGTGGGTTTTATAGTGGGGTTGAAGATATTTCTTGGTCACCATCACAAAGTCTTAACTTGTTGCCTGTCAACCACGCAGTGATAACATGGTTCGGATCAATTAAGGTGAAGCCCACTTATCCTTTCAGTCCGCGGTCTTCAGCCCCGGTCCTCAGGGAGCCCTTGTCCTGCATGTTTTTAACAACAAGCGGTCACAGCTCGGGGCCTTAGAGTGAACTGGACTGTTGTGGGCCGGTTCTACTTCAAGTGGATACACATAGTTTCAAGCGCGGATCAGAATAATTTGGAAATAGACGCAAATGTTCATCAGATCTGTCAGATGCTCCAACAAATGTCACAATCAATAATTACTGCTGTTTGTATGTGTCTGAGATGTGTGTGTCACTAGCTGCAGTCACTGATGGAGTCGTTTGTTTTACTGTTATATATCATTCTCAACATTCTCATCTATTTTATTGTAAACATTGAAGTATGACGAAAATTAATACACTGCAATTTATCAAAATGGCGAATTTCCTCACTTTAACATTTGTGCTCAGTCATGGTGGAAGGAAGTTCTAAATTTGTTCACAAAGTAGGAAGTAAATACGATACGAACATTTTAATGAATCACAGATTTGTGTGTGATTCTTACGCATGTTCCACAGACAGATTTATTTGTATGCACTGTTCCGAAATGACACCCATTGATTTTACCAGTAAAGGTCAGTCTGTCTTGACTGAACTTCAAGCAATAACAGCATGGTGAAACAAAGCGCCCTGCTGGATGGACATAAACACGTCCAGTGACATCTTTGGCACTTATGACATGACAAGATTTATATGTCAATAAATGATTATTATGGTCATAAATAAGTCGGGTATTATTAGAATGCCTTCCAACGCTTACACTCTGTGAAAATGTGGTGAGATCATGTGAAATTTTTTGGAACTGATAATTAAATGGCATCCTGGCGAACAGCCGATGACAGCGTGTGCGCAACAACAGAAGCTACCTTGAGTAACCCTGGCTTTGCACTCCTTCTCTCTCTTTCTCTCTCTCGAGCTCTCTCTCTCCTCCTCATTTCAATTTCTGGCTTTCTGTGGTTTCTCTTATACAATCCCATTTTCACACACACATATCCTCACAGCTGCATAAACAGTCTCCCACAGGCCAGCACACACAGTAACAAGCTAAATTAAGGATGAGGCTCATTCAGAGATATTTAATAGGGGAATGATTATCTGTATAAACCAGTGAGCAGGGAGACAGTGTTTCTCAACAATCTCTCTTTCTCTGGATTCATGATAAAGCATCTTTGTCGACATTCCAGTTTCTCCATTCTCCGTACTGTTAATCTTTATTGTCAACCTGTTTTCCACCTCATCTCTCTTCAGATCTCAGTAGGTGGCCTGAATTAATGTCAGTGGATGATGAAGAGCAAGACAGCTGACTAAATCTCCCCTGTGGGCACTTTTGCTCGGCTAGGCCATATAAAACCTAGATGTCTTACAGTTCTGGAGGCAGCTCAAGTATCCACATCAGCTAATGGGATGTGACTGGCCAGCGTGAGACCTAATTTTCATGCTACACTTCCAATGAGAGCCTCTTGAACGCCCCCAAATCAAGTGACTTCATACTACACTGCACAATTTGATCCGCTCATGCGTTGTATCAGAGTGAAATAATACATCTACATGTAATGTCAAAATGTGTTCAGAAGAGCCGAAACATGCAGCATGAAGATTACACTTGGCACCACACCCAAACAGGCTATTCAAACAAAAGTGTTTTGACAGCTGACATGAAGATTCTGCAAGACTTTGGTTTCTCGCACCGTCTGTTGTCACTTGAGGTTTTTAAATACAGTCTCAGCTCTGAGAAGGAATTTAACCCAAGCTGAGCCCAGAAAGCATTTCACTGGTATTGCGTTTCTTGATCTGTAAAGAGGTGTAGAGAGGCCGTTTTAATTCAATCAAACTCAAACTCACTTAAATATATCTCATAAAAGACAAAATACACAGTTCAAGGGATTTCAAACTAAAGTGCAGCATCCATACTCACTTAGATTAAATTTGCCTTGTTGTTTATAAATATAGGTTCTGCATCTAGACTATCTTCAGGCGGTCTCTATCACTTTCAAAATAATCAGTACAGGTTTATTTGTTGCTTGACAATTTGGGATGCTAATTCACCATGTGTCTGTTGCTTTAAAAACTATATAAAATGGGGAACTTCTGCTGATTAACAAATAGCATGATGTTTCTGCAATGTACAAAACACAACCATAATATGTTTTTGAAATTAGGTGTGTCTCAATTCAGGGGCTTCATCCTTTGAGAACAAAGCCCTTTGTAAACTGAACAAACAGTTGTGAAATGAGACAGTCATCTACACCTACCCTCCTCATGGCCACCTAATGAGGCCCTATCCCTGTTGCCCAGCAACCTTATTACTTGCCAGTGATCACAGTATAAGTGGAGCTTTTAGATAATGACAAAATTCTCCTTATCTTATCATTATTCCATAAGTTTCCCCATTAGAAGGCGTCTTTGTATTGAGACAGTCTTCATAAAGTGGGATGAGACATAATCATCCTTCGAATGCGGCCTTCATAGGACACAGTCCCTGAATTGTGAGATATGTTCATGCATAGCTGACTTGCTGCTGGTTGATGATTGCAATCACGTGGACACCTTTGAATAAAAAGCAACACTTACTGTAACATCTCCTGAAATGTTGGATCGAATGTTCAATGTCCAACTGCCCCCATACCCATCTTACCCCACCAGAAATAGGAGAGCTGAACAAGAAATAGCACCAGACAAAGGAGGCTGTCATTCAACTAATGTGACCTGAGAGCTCAGATTCAGGTACGAGGCGATGAATAGTATGAGCTAATCTTGGGCCTTGGGGAGTAATGGACAGAAAAGGGGTGAGCACATTGAAGAACTGTCCCCAAATTGAACTTCAGTTGATCAATTAACTCCATTATGTTAATCTGGGATGCACTCCATGTTCTCTTTGGCACTCAGTGCACACAGAAGCCCATGGGTGAGCCAAGACACCGGGGATGGGGAGACGAGGTCATTTCCTGCAGAGTGGTGAACGAGGTCACAAAATGTGGAGCCCATGGCCGTATGCTTTCCTGTGAGGTCACCTTAAGGTCTGCACAGGTTGAAAATATGTCATGTCCAAAGTCTGGCTGCTCGCGTCTCTAAAAAAAACAAGATTTATCAGAAAGTCGATTCTGTTTTTATTTGTTTTCATTTGCCAAGACTTTAATGGATTCCAGATTCCTCATGCTCGATACTAGTTAAACCTGATGCCCACGAGGGCAAATGCACACATCATCTTACAGGTAAATATACACCAGAACATGAGTCGTCACACAAACGATCTAAAAATAAAGACATTCTTGGTTCCACTTCATCCAGGTGAACGATAACATCTGCTGCTTTCAGGAGGAACGAAACGACAGACGAGGGTTTGTGCTGAGTCAGAGTGTCGGTGGGGAAGGATGGTGATTCGTGACAGTTAAGGACCCTGGGTTTCATTGCTTTGAGCTGGCAAATTACATCAAGATAACTCCAATGACCCAGAGAAGCAGCCGTAGCTAAAAATAAAGAGGCAGAGAGGCCAAGAATAGCCTCAGCATTAGAGGAAGGAGTGAATTACTGCTGCGATAAGCCACGATTCTTACACATCTAGTTGGATTACAATGTTGTGCGGGCACGCAAATCGGTACCAGCTGTGTTGGCTTGGAGTTTGTAGACAGAGAGCAGGGTCCAACTATGTGGATTAATCATTTTCTCATATAACATAGCTACGATGGAAACCTCAGGCACTCACTGCATTTATATCTCCATTCATGTGTGGCGGTGCTCATTCTTGGGTGTGTGGGTACATGCTGGGGACGAAAAAAAAACAATACTGGCTTCAATGCGCGCCACCTCCTCCACTGGGGCTAGAGAAGGAGAATGCTTGACTCAGTGGATCAATGGTCTCAGCAATCTGAATCAGAAGAACCATGATCTCTCATTCTGCCAATCCACATTTCATGGTTCACAATGATCCTGGTCCTGGTGTCAATCTGTTCCATGTTGGCTGTTGTTGAAACCGGTTGGCCCACATTTTGGTTTCAGATGCATTCCTGAGATTTAGCACCAAGTTTTCAAGGAATAGCATATTCTGAGAACACTCCACTACAGACTAGTTCTGAGAACTATATTTCACAGGATTTTTTTAAATTTAGGAAAGTATGATTTTGAAAGTCAAGCTGGTGGCAGGAGCAGCCAACAAATTAGATTTATTGCCTTGAGAAAGAGTCGTTCAAGAAAAAAAACGCTGCAATGTCAGTAAAGTCATAGCTGACACAGGACAAATGTGCCACATCCCAGGGAATGCTATGGATGTTCAACACCCTCTGTTATGTCTTATAAACCACTGAGTGCACGTACATGGAATCACAGTCCTAATTTTCACAGATGAAGAGAAGCTGGTTTACAGGACAAGACCCTCAAGTGTTGCTCGGTGAAGCCTCTGTTTATGGTGGAGTTTTTTACTGGTCTATAAAATATTAGCCTGAATCACTCTGCACTTGTGTGTGCGGACAAGCCACATCTGAAGCCTGATGGTTTGTCATGAGTAGCTGTGGGGAATAAGAGCTAATGCTGTGGCTTGGGACCATTCCTACTATAACACAGACTCCTTCGAGGGTCCCACCAGGACAGCCAAGACCACTGCTCAGGCACTGCCTGCCATATCCTTAAAACATCCAGTGAGCTACAGGGGGTCCGTGCTGTTTTTACTGACCAACCTGTCTGGCCTGTAGCCAAGAGCAGGAGCGGCTCTCTGACATCAGTTTTTCCTCTGACATCATCTAAAGTCTCCATTAGCCAGATCAGTCAATCCATCGGCCAGTCAACCTTTGTTTGCACCTTTCAGGTTCATTAACACTTTTAACACTGACAAACAATGAAATACTCAGAGTATTTTGGTCTTGTGTCTGTAAACATTTTTACGAAAGTTTTATAAACAAAAGTTGAAGAAACAAGAACCCAAAGTCTGATGGGTGAGTGGGTGATGTCAGCGCATCGACTCTGTTGAAGTTTTACTATAACATCATTGAAAAATGCTTTGTGCATGCACTATTGTTCATTTTTTTTATTGTTCATACATATACAGTGGACCATATTCCAGACATAGTCTAACTGCATGTCATCAATCACGAATACGATTTGTGATCATGTTCTGATATTTAAAACACACATATGTCATTTCGTGGGCATGTTATAACATTCAAGGATGGCGAGGAGATGTGGAGTTTCACGAAACAAGTTCAAACTACCTGCACCTATATCACTTCTATCAGGCAGGACATACTGTACACAGTGTGGCAAAATAGTTGTCATATAACTCCATCTGACATGACCTTCAGCCTAGCCAACTGTCTTTTCCCCTCAAACTTTACTGCGTCACCAACCTCTGTATTACGTGCGTGTCCAGCTCCTGGTGAACGAGTCAGTGTGTTTTCTGGAGGGACAATAATTCACAGGGGATGACACTGTTGGAAGACAGAGAGGGAATTTATTGCTCTCTATAAGGACTGATATGAAGTACAAACTCAAAGTTCTTGAAAGCACTGTCCCAGTTAATGAGACAGTCGCAAAAAAAAAATGTTTGCAGATTTTGTTCCTCGGATTAGAAAACGTTCACTTCATTCTCTCTGCATATAACTAACAAGTTAAAACTTTGCACATTCTTCCATGAAGACTGTTTGGAATCTAATCTATCTACGTATAAACAAGCAAAGCTATATTTGTATATTCAGTGAATCGCTGCATCTTTGAAAAATGTAAATAACTCAAAGACACAAACTGGATCTGTAGAAGAGATACAAAGCATAACAAAATAAAAAGTGAGCGAGAGAGGAAGAGAAGAACAATTGTACAATGAGGTATAATGATGAAAGAATGCCTACGGCACAGACACTGGTGTACACACCATATGTATCACTTTGTGTTCTGCATGCATGCGTTCACCACACACACACACACTTATGCTGCATACACAGAAGAAGTGCATCCCATCCACCAACCCAGGAGGAATGTGGGTCCAGTAAATATCTAGAAGGGGAGAGTTGACAGATGGCAGTCCTGAACACAATAATTACCACATATTTCCCATCACTGTGCCTGTCTGCTACATCCCCAGCTCCAAAGGCCAACTCCCTCTAACAATGCAAATTCAGCAACCTCATCCAGCTGAGGACTTACAGAGATGGATGGCTTGACTTGAAGCTAAATCTAGCCCACGACACATATGTATGACGGCTAGCTGTTAGAAGAAGAATTAGTACACAGCCATATTGTTCTAATCAAATCATGTGATAACAATGCCTAGATCAGCTCCGACCACAGAAGCCCCAAACCACAGAATCATGGGGGGGGGGGGGGCATTGTCTGCCTCTTTCACTAAACCTACCATGACAGCCTCCACTAAGACCACTTTTAGCCCAGGGGCCACTTCTCACACCATAAACGCTCAACTCCAGTTCACTAGCTGTCTGAAAACCAACACATGAATGCTACAAAAGCTGAAATGGCCACGATAGTGTAATCATCAGATTGGGGGTTAGAACCCGCAACCATGAAGATGAGTGGCGCCGACCATCACAACATCATCAAAACTAAGCAGCACCTCACTGCGCTGATCTCCCTTTGACGTTAAAAATGTCTCAGACATGTGGTGCCCGTTTAAAAACAAACGTAAAACAAACGTTTACAACCAAATAGGAGTTTCATGCTGGAGGAAAAAAACATTGCAACAAGTACATAGGGGTTTGCTTTATTTCAACTTGTTACGAAAAAGAAACCAAACTGCAAATGTGTTGATCTCAACCTCAGGGTCGAGACGCTATTAGCGGCTAAACAGACAAACTGGCCCAAGCAGATTAGATGAGGAGACTGTCAGACTGATACATGAGGGTCTCCATAGTTTGATTAAATATAAGGAATGAAATATATCAAAAGGACCTGTGTTAATGTTCCTCTAAACAGAATATTCCCATACTCAAACACATCATGACAATAGCTCTCTAATTTGTGTCAATTTGGATCAATGCAAGTTAAGACAGAAATTAGCCTCGTGCCCTAAAATTCAATTGACCACAAAGAAAACAGGATTGGTACATAACTCAATAAAAGGTGCTTGGGGGCAACCAGTTCAAGTGAGGGCGTAAACAACTAAAGCTGCTGCATAAACAACTAAAGCTGCTGTGTTCCTTGTGGTCAAGACAAGGTAATGATGATGATGAAGGCCCTCCAGGGTTCGCTCCACTGACCCCCCTCTGGACACTGCAGTTCTAATTCTTGGCCATGCAAGGAATGTTCACACATATGGATACAAACACAAACACAAACACTCAGACATGGCCTGGAAACTGGCAGCAGGTTATCTAACATTCTTGACCTAGGAGATGTTTGCTAAAGTTGGAACCTGATCTTTTTTTCCAGCAGACCAGCATTTTTTAATACAGTTTGATTCTTCAAAAGCCTACAATGACTATGATTTCCTGAAAACTACCCCAACCGTGGTTTCCATTCCAATTGTTTTATTGTAATTATAACATTTCAATACAACTGTCTGTTTCTTTTGCCCATATAACCTCATCTGAGATGTGCTGTAGTGGTGCTGGCGGCCTGTTTCACTCATTTGGTCCATAATTCAATACCAAAGGGTGAAACCTACCAGTGAGCTGTTTTCCAATGAATTACTGTAAATGTCTTCCATTCACCATAATCCTTTAGTCCATCCAACTTTCACTAAAGACACAAATCAAATGTTTCTCATCACATTTAGAGAACCCTTTATCCGCTGTATCTCCCCACTTTCAAGACGTTGTTTCCTCTGTGGTTAGAACTTCTTATCACATGCTCGGCTCATGTTGAGCTGCTGTGAAAAGTACAGTTTCACACTCCGTTGTCTGACAAATGAAGTAGAGAACTGTATGAATGAGACTGTCATCCATTTGGCTGCATTGAAATAGAACAGAAAGGTCTCAGATCTCAGAATGGAGTTTTTTATGAACACTTAACTGCTGTCATTTCCTGTATTCTTTATTGTTCATTTTGTTTTTGTACTTGTAGCTGTGGATTTTTAGTTTGTGTTAGCATTACATGCTGCTCCTAAACAGATTATCAGTTAACTGTATATAGTTTTAAAACTCGGATTGTTTCTTTTCATGTATTTAACACTTTTGAGACAGTGATAAAGACCTTGCTGTTCAACCCTTGAACTAAAAATATAACTTGTATTATCACTATAGCCTTAACCTGCTTAATCTGTTCAGGCTGTACAAAGATGGTCGCTTGCTGAGTCAGCTGATGCCGCACACACAGAAAGGGTTATTTGCTGTTATATGAGCCGCATGGTGTTTGTCAAAGTCTTTATGTTTGTCCCAGGATCACTGCATTTTGATTTCTTGTCTCTCTTTCTAGGGCTATATGTACAGTACACTGAGCCTGCAATCCCCCCGAGAGAGGACTCCACCAGCCACACAGCATCAGAGATGGAACCACAGGCACTGGTAACCGTACTCACTGATGCTTATGTCAGATGTTATAAAGTGCTCATGTGGACCTTATGAAGGACCCCTGTATGCCATCCCCAATAAAGGACTCTTTATTTTCAGGGCTAGTCATGGACTGGACGGGGCAGGGGTGTGATCCTAAAAAGAAAGATACATAAATATGCATTTTTAGGAAATGGTATACTGCCATGGAGAAATTATTGAGAATGATGGTGCTGCGCTAAAGAATTGCTTAGAAGTAAATGGAAAAAGAAACGGTACATCCGACTGAAATGATCCACTGCACAGCAGTTGCATAGCAGCAGCAGCTGCGGCAGTTTTTTTGTTTTTTTTTCACAGAGGATCAGGATGAGGTTGGGAACATATTGGTCAGCAATGGTGTTTACAGAACTGCCAAGTACATAAATTCATCCTCACCCCTTGTGAGTTGACGTATGGTCAAAATAGTAACACTTAATCACTGAGATTTCCTTAGAAGTAAAAATGTACATAGCAAACAGAAACAAACCTCCCACAGTTTATGCCAGAGAATTTGTGTTCCAAACACATGAAGTGAAAAGGCTGACAGCACACTTACTCAGCATTATCTGTTTTTCTATTTTGTTATGTTTTAAATAGATAAGAATATGTCTCATACTTACAGGAAACAAAGTCAACATTTGAATTCTAGCCTTGGTTCACACAATGACTTTGAACGATTCCCAAGTCATTGTGTCACTGAGCACTGCTAGAATCTAATTTAAGATTAGCAGAAGAGACCTGACCACATGTCGATGTGTCTGCTAATACAGCAGAGTGACTGTCAGGATGATAAGTTATCAGGCCTTGCTAATTCGATATAGATATTAAAGCAGCTTGTTTCACTCAGCAGCTGCAGCCTCTCCTGCCACAACTAGCAAATGGATGCATGTGCATTTCATTGAGAGTACTTGTAAGATTTTTAAAGGATAGAAAATCTGGTGACCATCAGACCCGTTGTGGCCGCGGCTGATGACCCATGTCAGTGGTAATTGCAGCTCACCACCACTTGTGTTCAATGCAGTTGCATGGAAGAGCAGGAAAGAACCTCTTCTAGCTCTTTTCCTCTGTAAGTCAAATCCCCCTTTTTGATGTCCAAGCTGAAAATTCTCTGAGCGTCCCTCTGTTTTCTCTCATGCGTTCAGATGCAGAGTCAATGAAGATGCTAATCTAAAGTTAGTGTACTGTCAAATTTTTTAGTCTATTTTGTTGTTTTATTGAAGACATTCGGGTCAGTGGATTTGCTTTCCCATCTACTGGGCTTCTCCAGCTGCCATAAATCATTGGACAGGCATGGACCAACATGCACTGTTGGGCTTTATAGCATCTAAATAGAAGCTAAATCTCATTTCTTTAAGTACCACCTCAGTATTTTCATGCATCATCTATTGCTAGTCTGTCCATCACAGGAAGAGGATTATTCTTTCTGTAGTTATCCCAGAGGTTTCCCAGAGAGTTTTTTTTTGGACAGTATTTCTTCATCCTGATTGAGGGTTGAAAGGGTGTGTATTGTGCAGACTGTAAAATCCATGTCAATTGTAATTGTGATATTGGGCTATATATATATAAAATTGAATTGAATTGGTCAACAGATTTGGCTTTCGCGGTTTAATCAACATTCATTTGCATGCAACCGAAGCCAAGCCAAGACAAAACAATTCCACAGCGAAAGTTGATATTCGTTTCCTTACCATAAAGTAGACCTAGTATTAGTTGCAAAGCACATCCAAGAACTGCTCTCGGTTACTCACATACTTATGCCTGCAAAGAAACAAGCCGGAAGTGCTGTTCACTTTACAGTAAGTCAGTAAGTGTGTGGTGTAAAGACCCCAACTCTTCCTCTCCCTTCTCTTTCCTGATACATTCTGTCTGTGATGACGTTGTAAGACATGGAATTGTCATGTGTGTGTTTGTGCGTGAATGTGTTCACGCAATTGTGTGGTTGTGCGGTGGTAGAAGTCTTTCCATCTGCTGCCCAGCCCCCTCTCAGCCACTGGCCTTACGGAAAAATACAACATGTTCCAACACACCATCTAAGCAATCAATTACCCCTAAGTCTCAAACGCACATCGTAAACAACAAATATCCCAAAACATCCGACAATTGTAACCTCATGGCACAGAGGTTCACAAGCATCTGTAACATGCTGGTTTGATCTGGACCTAACCACTAATTCATGAGCTGGATAATTAACCACAGGTATTCTAAATATACAGTATTATGGGCCTTACTTATTCCACTATCTGAATATCCTTACCCAGTGACTTTTGACAAACACAAAATGCACATGTTAATTTGACAAAGATGCTATGAAATACTCAATTTACTTTACAGACAGGCAGCGTTATATAAGACGATTACATGAATGCTATAAAACGCACACGTGTTTTCTGTCAGTGTGAGTGCCAGTATAGAAACAATGCTCTCCTATGAAGCCATAGTATGTCTATGGATGACTGCCTAATCACAGACAACAATAAAAGACTGTGACTGCTTATATAACAATGAATCCTAAGAAATACATGAAACCAAGTTGATGAGATGGTGGGGTGGAAATGAAATATTGTTACTTTGAGGTTTGGGTCATACAACCCACAGCTGCAAGCAATTATTTTGCTCTTTTTAGCAGCTGGTTCACAAATTTGCCTAAAATAATGTTAGTGGTAAAGCTTTATTAAATTTCTTTCTTCATTCTGATTTTTAAAAACCCAATTTGAACCATTATTATAATGGTAAACCATTATTATGTGGCCAACTGGGGCTTGCTCGACTCTCCGATATTTGCATTTCATCACGTAATAATCCACATCCAAACTGGTGTTTGCGCTGGCTGTGCTCCATAACTGCGATCTAAAATACAGTGCTGTTACAGTGCAGTTTAAGCGTTGCCTTTACAATGGTGAATAAATTATACCTGTTTTTCACAAGTTGGATTTCCACACGTCCTTGCCCATTCTGAGCAACTCTAACAAATAACAAGTGACAACAGATTACCTTTTTTGTAGAAAACATTTGTGTGTCTACAAAATGATAACTTCCTTAAGCATGAGCCAAGGAGTAAAACCATCAGTTTGACACTTACGTTTGTTCCCTATGACCAAAAATGTTGGGCTAACAACTGAAGCAATGACCACAGCCTGTAATGGGGCGGGGAGCCCGAGGTACAAATTTGGATCCAAAGTACAGGCAAACACTACACAGGGAAACAAGAAGATTTATTGCACAACAACGGTAGAAGTATAAAAAAGAACAAAAAAAAATCAGCCAAAACGGAAAAATCACTACACCGTGGCGAGCAGATAAAGTGAAAACAATGCAGAATGAAAAGTGAACACGATCGGGAGAAACAAACAAAAGGAGTTCCAGTAAAACAGGAGAAAAACGCACAACTAAAAAGGCAACAAGAATGAGAGATAAACACGAGAGCAACAAGGAAGGAAACGTGTCGCGAGTCTGGCATGAAGGCACAAACAATCTGGCAGTGGAGTGAGGCCAGAGCCTGCTTAAGAGCAGGAGCAATCAGCGCAGTGATGAGATTCAGGTGCGCTGATTGCTCCCTGCTCAGCCTGGCCACACCTCCACTGCAGAGAGAGAGAGAGAGAAGTGAACAGGACAAAACAAAAAAACTGACACCCCATGACACGGCTTAAGTGAATTTCATTTCTTCTCCACTCCTACAGATCGGAACACCTCTAGGCTCATGTATCCCATTTTCTCCACCACAGCAGATCTGCAGAGAAATATAGTCTGTTACATCAGTGACTGTGGGCACTGATCTATGGTACAGCTGTGGCTCCTTCAGGCTACATTGGCTTACTGACACCTGGTCGAGAAGTAAATGGTGAGTAGTACTTAGGCGTGGGAAACAGCATCTATTCCAGATCATCTTACCTCAAAGATAATGTAGATTCCACATTATTACAGTCCATGTATTTACTTTATAAACTACAAGTTAATGAACAAATGCATAAACGGATAGAAGAGGTTGGCACATGAGCCCTCATACACATCAACTCACCACAGTCCTCACTGGAAAGAGGTATTGTTTGACTGCAAGAATACTGTGAGCCAGCTTGTGTTCTAACACAGTCTAATGATGCAGGAACAATTGACTATACACTCTAACACTCTTTCTCTACGTGCACTTCTCTGAATATTGTCAATTATCCCCCGTGTCTTGGCTGACCTGACTCTGAATGTGGGTCACAGGCTAAACAATCACCTGGTAATGACCAGAGAGTAAACAAGCCAAGCCAGCAGAGAAGTTTTAATGATTGTCAGGATGCCACAAAGGACCCTTCATCTCTAATGAGGGGTAAGTGTGTCATATTAGGTTGCACAATTGCTGGATCTAAACATCACAATAAATTTAGCATCACAGGACACAATATTATGGGATGAAGGACATTTTGAGGGATCATTTGTTATCAAATAGAAGTGTAACCCAGAAATACCCCCTTGCCTCAATGGTGCTGTCTGAAATGACCTTACATAATAAGCCCTGTGCCCAGTTCATGAATCAGATGATTAATTGCTCACCGGTCTTTTCAGCAGCTATGACACTATGTGCCACCCACGTAGTATGCTCTGGCCTCATGTCTCACTCTCATTAAATGGGGCCTTTGTATCCAGGCTGCTCTCTTTTGTCCCAGCGTGCCCACCTATCAGAGGGGTCGACCCCTATGTCTCCAGCCATGATGACATCACCTCTGTCCTCATAGAGGCTGTAGTGGCCAAGGTGAGGGCTCTCATGGGCAGGAACAGCCTGTCTTTTTCCCCGTATCACTCAATCACTCAATCACCCCTTTGTGCTGGTGAGGCCTGTGGGCTTATATGGACAGTAATGAGACAGGGCACTTCGTAATCTGCCAGAGCTGTAGCAATATAACCCATACAGAGTAGACTCTATAATAGCACATTGTTTGAGGCGAGTTAAAATGAGGGTCTGGGATGTGGCACTTCCACGCAGGTTGGAGTCAGAGCCCAGAGCTGGCGTGCGGCGCTGGACCAGTAAAACCTCTCCTCTACGAGTCAGGTGTGTGAACAGACCAGAGACAGCTTCACTGGGGAGACAGATTTTTCAGCTCCAGGCTAAAATGCATTTTTTACGATGCAATAGTCGTTCAGTTGCAGTATTTGTAAATCTAATTCATACAGGCAAAAAAGAGAGAAATTGTGTGACTATCTTCCCAAAGTAAACTGTTCACCATGAAGATGGATCTCCCTAAATCACACACACACACACACAAACTGCGAAATTTAGCAACTGAGATATCAACTTCTAGTTTCTCAAAGTCTACAATATTTCATATATTTAATAACTTTGTCATCACACAGTGGGCAGGACTGTGGAAGTTACTACACAGAGGACATAAAAGGGACATGTAGAAAGTGATATTCTCAAAAAGCAGCATCATAATCCCTTTAGTGTCCAACCTATTATGTATGATCATGTTATAATATCACAGCATGGTAGATATAGTTACTTTTGAACACACATAGTTGTTGTCAGTTTGATGCTGTAGTCCTTAGTTAATACATTAGGTCCAAAAGGTTATGGGCAAGTCTATGTCAGTCGATGACAAAGTGGTTTGAACAATGGATTCAGTCAAACACTAGTGAGTTTGTATGGGTCTTTGACATAAACAGCTCTTACACAAATGAATAGGGCTTGTATGTTGTATCCAGTGAGGACTAAACAGCCACCACGTGCAGTGAAATGGCTTTAAAAGATTGGAAACATCTGAAACATTATTTAACATCAAATACATCACGGTGTTCAGACACTGTCATACTGTTATCAATATATCAAGAATATAAAGAAGGGAAATTTGATGGAGTCGTCACTGAGTGTTGCTTATCTGTCAGCATTTATGTGTGTGTGTGTGTGTGTGTGTGTGTGTGTGTGTGTAAAGAGAGATGATTTTAATAATAATAACTTTGTTGGTTAGTTTTAAATAGATCTGCAGAGTCACTCAAAAAGTATTGTTTTCCACAGATTTCCACAGCAACCACAATAACACTCACATGCTTCCTATAAAATACTGTAAGGAGTCTGTAAACTGGTAATATTAATTGCTGTTCCAAAAGCCTTTCTCCCAGTGAAGCAACACCAACACACACACATACACACCCCAGCCTGGCCTCTTTGTTGTGGTTTCATTGGTTGATCACTTGCCAGGGCCCCAGGGGTCCCGACTCAGAACACATGTCTGCTTTCTGTGTGTTCACAGTACAGCAGTCAAAGTGAATGAACGTTATTTGCTATCACAGCATACTCATCTGTGTGTGTGTATGCTGTGTCACCAACTAGATTCTTAATACTCAGACAACACATGTTAAAAAAAGAAACGTTCTAACAGCTGCACTGCCAGTTGTAGCAACCATTTCCAGTCTGTCCACACACACAGGTTTATCATGGCTGGCAGTGAAAAATTTACATTTTCATTGTGGTCTCATATTTGGAGTCATGGGTTAAGCCAAGCTGTGAGTAAGGCTGAAGGTTTTCAAATGAAGTGAATCCAACATATCTCACAACAGTACTGACTGTCTCACATGTAGTGAGCCATTTGTCTATGCTACCTTCATTTGTATTCACAGTACATTTACTTGTCACTAAGTTCACTAGAATGTACGGTCAAAGCTGTAGCCGACATTGACGGACATACTTTACTTCAGCTGCTAGCGAATGTGATCTGTGAGTCTCCTTGGATGTCTGTCTGTGCAGTGACTTGTTTCTTGTTCTGCCGGAGGGATTTCAAATTATTGTCAAAACAAAACGTTGCTCATTGGAGCTACTCTAAAGTTGTGGACACATGACTCCACATTTAATGCTGCCACACTTGGCGAAATCCTAAGAAAGAAAATTCTAAGGAAGAAAATACAAATTTAATGAAATATGATTTCACTTTGAACCATGTGATTTGAACAAGACTTGATACTCACCCCAATGTCCAAAATATTTTTAATAAATTCAAAAAATCAGTACTACCATAGTAATCAATCAATCAGCTGTCCATCAAGTTGTATGAGCAGACTTGGGGAAGAAACTTGGAACATACGACCATTATAAAGGCGACAAATAATATTTTGTGATCAACAAAGTCAAAAGAAAGTCAAAAGACCTGTAGTATGCAAAAAATCGCAAGCACTGATGGAACAACTCCGGACTGTTCAACATTTGAGGCGGCACAACAATAAGTCATTCATTAGATTTATTGCATCTAGTCAACCGGCGGTTTGCTAAGTAGCTGGCTGATATTAGGTATTATAATAACCTGCTACTGACTATTTTGAAACAGTGTTAGATTTGTAGAATGCATTAGGACCCAAAGTCCTAGACTTGCCAAACTCAAATCTGGACCTGACACTTGGGACTATCCTTTTGATCCCACTTGTAAGCATTCTGCCACATAAATGAATGAATGGAATATTTGCATGTGACATATGACCACAAATATCCTACTTTTCAAACATTTATTTTGTGCATTTTGTAGCATAACATGGGTGAAGCTGATTGGAATGAATATGGAGAATATTCGCATATAGCACAGTAGTATATATCCGGCACAATAGCATCAGTCCCCCGGAGAGAGGATTCTCAAAAATAGAAATGTGTTATAAAAGATTTGTCTTTTAGAATTTAATTTGATGTGTTCTCTTTTTCCATCAGATATAATGAACAAATGCGTGGTGCTACAGAAACAGGTACAGTTGATGTTTCAGTCAGTGGTGAAACATAGATCCATTGTAATCTAGACCATCAGAGCAAAGAACAAAGACAGTTAATGTGGTTTTGTTTGATGTTTCAGAAACTGCTGATCCATGGAGATGTTCACAAACAACCATCTGCAGTGTTGACAGAGAATGGGCCTAAGAACAACCAACATAGAGAGCGACCGTTCTGAGGGCAGAAATGACCAGAACTCTGAGAACTGATAGGAAGACCCTGAATATCCACGTGTTACCAGCAAGCTCTGCAGATGATCACATCAACATCAACAGTGCTGTGGGCAGCAACACTGGCCAGTGATGATGTGGAAACAACATGAAATCCTGGGTAAACACATTGTGGAACAATGTGGAACATATTTTAATGTATATCATTTTCGCCTATCGTGTCTGGCCTTTTATGACAATCCTTAGTTTCAGCTCGGCCACCTGCATCTGGTTCAGAACGCAGCCGCTCGCCTTTTCACATCCACCGCAAAACGCTACCATATCACCCCAGTTCTTGCCTCACTACACCGGCTCCCTATCTGCCATCGAACTGAATTCAAACTCCTACTCATCACATTCAAATCCCTCTATGAGAGTGTGAGTGTGAGTGTTCAAGTCCCTCCTAAAAACTTTCCTCTTCTTCCACGCTTTTAATGTTGCTTAGCCATCCATTTTATCCATGGCTGTCTATTTCAACCCATTTTATGCTCTTTTAACTTTACTGCCTGTTTTGTTTTGTGTTGTTGTTTTTATACTGTATCTGTGAAGCACTTTGGTTCTGCCATGCTGTTTGTAAATGTGCTATATAAATAAACCTGTCTTGCCTTGACACTTTTGCTTTCAACTGACCAAAATCTGGATGAGGTCCCAGTTGGTGTCATCAAGGAAATACTAAACAAAGAGAAAATATATATGCAGTGAAACCTTTGAGCCAGTATCGATTAAATTCTGAAACATGACAGAGTAGGATGGTGAATTTTGAAAATCCGTTGATCCAAAGCTCAGAAGTTGCTAAAACAAGTATGTTTAGTCAAGTTCAAGCAACCCTATGTTTAGATGTTTATACCATCTAAATTGGCAAAGCAATACACGATGAAGAAGTGATTATCATCCATTTGTTGCATTTCTATAAATGCAAATGCAGTCACTTAAATCAACTGTTTGTTTGGATTTCTTTTGTGGAAGCAAATCCATCTTGTTGATGAACAAAAGCGCTGTCTCCAACCTGCTCTTGTATTATACAGAGATTATTTTAGAGGAATGTTTACATATACCGTCACTTTTCCATTATGCAGCCAAAAACTGAAGGGAAAAAATCTACAGCATATATTTTCTTTGTTCTGAATCAGAGCATAAGCTCATCCATGTCTGCTTAATCTGTTGAAAAATACAAATTAATAACATAATTTATGTCTCCATCTGAGCGTAATACTTCAGTACATCTAAGTCGTTAGTTCTGGGTATGTGTAGAATGTAGCATTAGAGATGACGCACATTATTGGTGGCCTGTGGTCCACTGCAGCCTGCTGATTGGGTCAAATCGAGGGTGTGTTCCCAGTGAGGGTAGTTTTTAACAGACATGAATTGAGCAGGAGTTTCCAGTTCTAGTGGAAATGCATTAACCTCATCCCAGACCCAAGCTGCAGCATTACAAACTCCTGTGCAATTTGCTAAAATCCAGTGGACTTTGAGAAAATATTGCTGCATTGCGATTCTCGCTCTGTGCTTTTAAACCTTCAGCCAATTTGTGGTGGACAGTCTATTTGATTAATTCTGCAGTGAAGTCATCCACAAACAGTTCCACACATCACATCATATATAAAAATGAATGAAATAAAAATAGAAGTAGGATATGACTCTATTAAAGTGAGGAAAGATTAGTCCACTGCGGTAACATCTCCCCAGTTCATTCCACAGATTATAACCTCAATAAAACCATGGATCCTGCAGTTTCAGGAAGATAGTTATCTATCTTGAGTGAAGGAACAGACGCCATGTAAAAAAATGAATCGTTTTTTTAAGAATAAATCAAATATTATGATAAACGGTTTTCAGACCCAGATCTGTAAACTTCACTCAGCCACAATCAGATGCCTGTTCTTCTCTCTTTT
>CAAKHB010001986.1:130949-194297 GCA_901007665.1 Aeoliscus strigatus | reverse complement strand
CTTCATCATCCCCGAGTGAAACGTGGACAACTGGGTTCAAACGGAGTAGGTGGATGAAACATGGTGTATAATTCCAAGCATTCTGAACATTCCCTCAAATAAGCGCCTAGTGACAGAACCCCCCCCACAAACACACACACACACACTTTTCCATTTTCAGATACCAGGGAAACACACAAGCCGTGACTCATGTCTTGTCTGTCAGCGGGGCCTTGTTTTAAATATCTCAGGGAGGTTCCTGTAATACTTTTAAGTGTTTCTTGTCCTCTTGACCGGGAGCGAGCGACTCGGTTCCGTAGGACGGCGCCACGGAACGCATCCTCACCGTCAGCTGTCTGACGAGTGTGTCACCAGCCCTCGCCGGGGTGTGATGACATGACCTCGGCTGAAACTGCTGTGTGTGTGTGTGCTGTGTGTGGAGGTGGCACCAGCCGCCGGTCAGACGTCAAAAGTCGGGGCCGGCCGTCCCCGCCCAGACGTTCCTTTTACACAGTTCTATTGTTCGGCTCCTGAGCTCTAGAATTCCTGTCGAGTTGAGGAGATTCCTCGCTGTGTAATGGGCTATTATGTTTGCCCTGACTCTATTCAATAGACTAATGACTTATGCCAAAAGCCAACGTCTCAGGGGAGTTCCTCTCACACAGCAGCATAGCTCCATGGCTCAGGACCATTGTGTTGGGTCTCAGGCCCGTCTGCGCGGTGTTAACCTCTTCAGGTACGTGCAGGCGTCTCTGCAGAGCTGACTCATGATGTACAGGTGATCCTGGAGACACGGCGACACAAACGTGAAGGCGTCCTCCTGATGCGTACGCTGAAATACTGAAACTTTACACCACAAACACATACATGTCAGGACACTGTGTGTGTGAATGTGAGTGATTGACTTTGTGTGACATGTACCAAAGTGTATTTGTTGTGTGATATTCTGTAGGTGTGTGTTCACAGGACTTCCTCTGGCACGTTCCTGGATCTATAAAGACTGACGTACATAAAAATAATGTGTGTGTGTGTGTGCGTTGCTGTCGTTTGACTTCATGACATTCTGGTTTATATGTCCAGGAGAGGCAGATGCTATCGGCCCTCCTGATGTTTGTCGCACCCGCAGCGTCCTCCATCATCCTCCATCATCCCTCATTGTTTCTGCTCTGTATCTGCACTCGACACTGAATATGGCACCAGATGGTTTTTTTTCTTTCTTCTTTTTTAAAAACTGAAAACAAAACCAAGGTCTATGTGGAAAATATGACATCAGTATGATTGTTACTGTCGTTGTACTTCAGAGGACACAACCGTCGCATTGTTGTGACGCATCCGTCCAACTTCTCCGACTCTTGTTTGTGAAGAGAGACACTTTCATTCAGGACTGTACTTCTCCTTTCATGATTTGAGTTGTGTACCAACGGGCTGAGACCTTCTCTTGGCTGAAACACTCTAGACCAGATGTGTCAATACAAAGTTGTTTTTGTTTTTTTTTTGTCAGCAGCGATCTAGTCGGCACCGAGTGGACCGATTTATCTGATGTCTGCTTGAACGAAAGATGCAGCTGCAGGAGGAGCGGTGAAGTGACGGCAGCAGCAAATAACATAAGTAACGGACAACTCACTTTGAGCTCAGGTTGAAAGGCCGTTGATGTTGAAAATGTCTTCAGAGGACAATCAACACTTATCACATCATCACGTTCTGTGGCATCAGATTTACGTCTGTCTGTCTGAGCCTGACAAATGACGGACCAATGACCAAAGGGGAGTTCATTTTAAATACCTGTACACATTTATTAAAGGTTTTTACCAGATATTGGCATGTTAGCGACAAATCATTTCACAGAAATGACAAACCAAGCATACAACCAGTGTGGCCTTCAGATTACACAAGGTACGAATAAATAAAAAAAACAGGACATGGGAGCTACAACATACGCGTTTGGTGAAGTATTAAATTATGGTGAGAGCACAGAAGTTGGAGTGGACAGCTCCAAGGAGCTACAGTACTGCATCGCCACGACGACCTCCGACACGTTGACGTGTGCAGGTCTCAGTCACACACCACGTGATCCCGTCTGTGGCAGAAAGGGACGTGGAAGGGCGGTGAGCTCTCTCTGTAACGGACGGAGTCGTTCCCGGCGCGTCCTCGTCAGAGACATCCAGGAGACGACATCCTGAGGGGGTCGCTGACGGACCGGGGGCCACGTCCTCCGCTGAGCTGGTCCTTCTGTGTCCTCGGCTCCTTGACTCAGACCCTGAGTCTGTCTGATGTAGTGCAATCAAGTGGAGCTCTGTAACGGCGCCGGCATTAGGTCGGCGTGGAGACCGTTTGTCAGCCCCCTGCAGGCCTTCCTGGGTCCTCCTGAGGGGACGGGACTCCCCACTGGCAGGCGGCCCACGGTTATGAGCCCCCCCACACACACACACACCCCCAGTGACTGACGAGGTGCTGAGGTCGTCTTCCTCCTTTAGGACGCCGTGCTCTCGCCCTCCCATGTTCTCGCCCTGTGGCGCCGTCTCGCCCGCCACTTCTCGAGCAGGAGACGACTCTTCACCGCGGCCCAGAGCACCGGGGGCGACCCCCGTGTCTGACTGATGCCCTCCGTCCTGCAGACAAACACAGAGCCGTCAGACTCCTGATCCGGACTTCACGAAAAGGTCTGAGCTGTCGGTGGCTCGCGTTCAAACGACTCAACAACACTCGTGTGCGGTTACAGTCACTCAGGTTTGTGTCTATTCACGTGTCAGGGAGCAGACGCGTGGCGCCGCAAACGTCGACATGATGGTACATGAGTCAACGGTGAAGGGCAGAGCAGCGCCGCTTACTCTGGGTAAATTCCTCCCCATCTTAAGAGGGTTTATGGGATGGTGGGGTGATACTGGGAACTTGGTGATAAAACAGCCCCGTGGCTTTACTGCACGTGGTGTTTCATGTGGTCACAGGATCATTATTGGGTTTGTTTTGTTTTGTGTGTGTGCGTGTGTGTGCGTGCGTGCGTGCGTGTCTTACCTCGGAGCTGCGGCTGCCTGCTTGTGCGCGTCGCCCTGGGCTGCGCGGATCAGTGTGTCTGCGGAGGACTCATACCTGCCGGCAGCAAAACACCATCAGAGCGGGATCACATTCCAGCGGTTCGACGCGTTTACGTAACGAGACCTGTTCTCACAGGAGCCGCGCGTCCGCACACACGTTGGCCCGCGGTGTGGCGCAGGGGGGGGGTGTCTGACCGTTTCCTACACACCTGATGGGCTTGTCCGGTTCGCAGAAGTTCCTGCACGTCGTGTCGCTCTCGCGGGAGCACCGGCAGCGAGGGCCGCCGCCGGTTGCCATGGAGACCTCGGCCGCGCGCTTCGTCCTGGGCGCGTTACCCAGCCCGTAAGAGACCACGCGCCTGGATGGAGGAAAGAGCGCACAATTAAACAAGTGATGAACCGTTAAAAAAAAAAAAACAACAACCCCAAAACAACATCACAACTTCCGGTTAAACCGACCAAATCTAGTCGGATTCGTTGTGTACAACATCACCGAGGTTTTCTTGGTCTTGAGGTTGTTCGGTCGCTGTTTCTCAGGTCGAGTGTTGTTGACTTACTCAGGTGTGTTGACCCAGATGATGTCCAGGTGGCAGAAGTAGACGCACTCCTTGTCCATGAACGTGGCGCAGGAGCAGCGCTTGGTCCGCACGTGGCGCCCCTGGGTGACGGCGGAGGAGGTGGGGGACCCCCCAGCAGGCGCTGACAGCGCTGCGGTCAGAAAACGGACGTGAACACCGAGCAGGGGCCCACCGCGTCGCAGAGAACTCGGTGCTACTTGTTCTCGTACACTTTTTGTCAACATTTGTCACGACATTGCTCTTTTCGTTTTCCGTCTGTCGGGGAAGACTTACCTGTGCTACAAGTCCACGAGTGCATCACTGACATCACGGATATCAAAAGGTATAAATCCATTTCACCAGGATAAAGTGTGTTTTCTTTTCTGGAATAAATATGTGTATTCTATATAAATATAAATCTCTATAGTCCACCAGCAGCAGAAACGTAATCCTTGAGATGCGTCGGGGAGCGTCCTCCGTGGAGAGCGTCTCTGTGACTGTGGCCCGCATGTTCAGCCCTTTGACTTTATACAAGGCTTCACCGCCTCCCCCCATCCTCCCCCCATCCTCCTCCTCCTCCCACCTGCGGGGCCGTTCACTTTGCTGTCACAGTGTGAGTCTGCGGCTGATAAGGACGCAGGACTCCGGGAGGACTTGCCCGCCTGTGAGGGGACGGGGGACGGGGGACGGTGGACGGTGACGGGGACTCGGTGACAGTGTTCAATGTGCAGTTACACTGGTTGGACAGCAGGGGGCAGTAAGGTAACAATCCTTTTTTTGTTATATTCAGGTTATATATAGGTTAGAAGAAAACACCCCGATTATATAGACAGATAAAATACCCAAAACAAAAAGTGGATACAAAATACACACAAACAGGAAATGCATTATTTAGAGGAGAATATACCCATAATGGTACAACTAGGACATTTACTGTTGATTCAGATGGGATTGAACAGAAGGCTCACACTGATAAACAAACATTGATAAAATCAATGCTGACACAGTGTAGAAATATACACCACAGACACAAATTACCAGAAAATCATAAAACACGTTTCATGAGGTAGCAGGAGTTCTAAATTTGAATAAATAATGTATCGGTCAACAGTGCAGTTTGTATTCTACCATACTTAATATGTACCCAAAAATCCACTGAAATGCTAACTGAATGGAATCAGTGTACTTGTACTTGTAAGATGAAGAGATTGCAGAAATATACAATACATACAGGCGTGGCTAGTACTTCTAGGATGTTAAAGTTCAGAGAAGTAAGATGCTGGTATTACACACACGGAGTTAAAGTAAAGTAATGTACAAAGAGAGTCAAGGATCTCTGTCGTTATATATGAAGTAAATTGAAGTAACAGTATTACTAGAATGAGGCGTTATAACTTGACCTGAAGAGGATCCTGTTCTGACAAAGAAAACAAGGAAGCTGACTGGAGAACTGAGCTGATATTCACACTAATCTGTCATCCTGACTGCATGTGGTCTTACATCATCCCCCTCCATGAATAGAAGGTCACGTTGGCCTGTACCTTGTTCTCCATGGCTGCTGTTTTAGCGATTGATGAAAGAAGGGATTCAGATAAGTGAGCGCAGGCTTCAGAGCGCCTGTTAATCTGATGGACTCGGTGGAAACTGAGAGCTACTTCATTTTTCTCAAATCGCACTCGGAGACACTGAGCTGCAGCCGACGTGGAAAATGGGTGTTATTAGAATGTGTTGGTGCAAACGCACGCACACACACACACACACACACACACACACACACACACACACACACACACACACAAACACACACAAACACACACGCTCACAGTTGGAGGGTTGCGAGTATCTTTACAGGCCCCTAATCCGACGTTGGTGTTAAGTGTTTCCACTGGCCATGGAAACAGCTCGTGCTCCTGGGAGAACGATTGAGGACAGAACCAGCCCATCAGAGCAGGTTTATAATGTTTCATTGCAGCTGCTGTGATGTGATGTTGAGCAACATAATACATATTTGGGAGGAAAGCCACTTTTATTTCGATTTATTGGGATCAAATCAGCTGTTGACTCAATCTATCTCCTCTGCATTTGCAGATGTTCACCTGTAGGGGTCCCTGTCCGCCTTAGATAGTGTCTCCTTCAGTCTTTAGTTGGCTCCAAAGGTGAACGTGAGAGGGTGATGGGCTCTGTGCTGTCGATGGATGAGTCACACGCTGAATGGGCTGGAAAACGTAGGTTATTTCTGTAAAGCCACTTGAGATAGTATTTTCCTTATTGAGTTCAGATCGAAATGGTTCTGGTGCTCTGAGAGCTCTTGACCATGACTTTGCCCATCGATGTAGATTAAAACAAATGTGATTTTCATCAAGTGCCATAAATCGGTTGGGCAACAGGCGATTTTTTAATGAGGTGTCATGACTGCATAAGAGGAGCATGAAATAGTCATCCAAGGACTGAATGGGTGGCGTGAGTGGGTGTTTTTGTTGGGCAGTACATCACGGGTGGTGGAAGTGGTTTACAGTATTTTACTGTGCTGTGGAAAAGTTGTCATGGGCGGAGAAGCTGTAAGAAGCATCCTCATAGGTCAGCATCACTCAGACCGTTGGCGAGGACGCGTGTCCGATGAAACAGAGCAGCAGGTCATGATGGCTGTAATGTTACGTTTGAACTGTAGCCCATTCAGTGTTATTAAGTCTAATGAAGCATCAGTATACCGACATCCGCTGACACTGGGGGGGGGCTGTGGCTCGGCTGGGGGACTCGGGTCGTACCCGGCTCAGACTGTCCATGTGTCGAGGCGTCCTCGGAGAAGACACTGGACCCTAACTTGCTCCCAGTGGGCCTGGCAGTGCCTAACATGGCAGCAGCTGCCAATTGGGGGAAGGACTGAGTGTGTGTATGAATGGGTGAATGTGAGGCCATTGTGAAGGCCTCGGGCACCATGACGATGTAGGGAAAGAAAAGGTCGATATAAAAAGTCGTGTCTTCACAATGTGAAAAGGGATTTTTACTTAAAAATATTTGAGTGCTCTTTCCATCGCTGGAATTCATACTTTGGTTTGTCAAAGAACAACAAAAATAATTAGTATTTAGTATTTTGCACATAATTATACAACTTCAGCAGCATCTAATAATATTTAAGCAGTTACACTGAGTCGATTACAGAAATTCACCACTTATCACCACATACATTCCACGCCAAAGTTGTACTTTACAGTACAACAGTAATTACATTAATATGAGTGCATTTTCATCTGCTTTTAATATCTGTAAATGAAACGGAATGAAGTGTACTGATTGGCAGACAAAACACCGAACACTGAGATGGTTGTAAACATTTTTTTACTCATACATTTAAGAATAATAATACAGCAATGTAAAGCTACCATAATGAACATACCTATGGACTTATGAATCATCATGGGCACTAGATGGATTATAATAAATAGTTGAACACAACATCTGTACACAGACACATTGCCCTATAATCCATAGAAATGTACATATACCAGTACAACATTTATAATTCCATAAATTTACGAATGAGAAATCCTCCAAAATAAGACTGCTATCCTCTGTTGTTAGGCTTCTTTAACCTCTGGCTGAAAGAAAACAAGCAACTACTGAATTTAGAACGAATTATATACAGGTTCAGAAACAAGGAACTCCATAAAGGCACAATTGTCTATACAACATGTACAAAAAAACTGTCTGGAGCTGGAAAGAAAAAAAAAATAAAATGATTGGTCATCATCATTATACAATTGTTACATGATTGCACATACAATATGACTCAGCAACTGTGCTTTGAAAGGTGATTTGCAAAGAGACAAACCCCTGAAGAAGTGTTTTCAGTCTTACAAAGAATTACAAAAAGAGAACCAAGAAGAGCTTTCGGTTTCAGGTAGCGATGACCAGTCTGTCTTCATCATCACTGGAGGCCTCATTATCATCATCGATAACCTTCTGCCAGCTGGAGGCCGGTGGTGGTGGTGGTGGTGGTGGTGGTCTTGAAGGTGCAGGATCACCCACTCCATCGACCAGTGCGGCACTGTCTGCTTGAGTCTGTGGGGCCGGATGCTGCTGTGGGGATGTGTCCCTGTCGTTTCTCTCTTCAGTCTGTGTGGGCTCCGTTCCACTGCTCCCTCCAGGGTTGGACCTGGCGCCTGAGGTCGATTCTGCAGAGCTGCTCACCATCAAAGGGGCAGGCGAGGAAGTGGGCATGCAACTCTTTGGGGGATGTTCGATTTGAGACGAGCGTGCGGCCACAGCATCGGGGCTGCCCTGTCTCTCAGCGGGCCCTGGGAGAGGACTGAGGGTAGACAGGGAGCCTATAGATGGAATGAGGGCTGGCAGGGCAATGTTCACTATCTGCAGGCCCGGGACATGTGGTTGGGGAGCGGTGCTGCTTTGTGAGGTGGGGTTGGCGGCTAGGACCTGCAGGCCCAGGGTGGCGTTCAGGGTGAGCCCTTGCTGAGGTAGGAGCTGGGTGGAAGCCAGGCCTGTGTTGGTCAGCCCCATGAGCTTCAGTGTCTCCAGTCCCACCGGCTGCACTGTCTGAGCCTGCAGGTCAGCAACCTGACCAAGAGGGAAGCAGGGCACGACGCTGCTGATCGGCTCCTGGACAACAAGTGGCTGCGGCTGCGGCTGCGTCTGCAAGCCCTCTGGTTGGGCCGCGGCGTTGGGGGTCGGTAGTGGGCTCGTGTTCCTGTGAATGACGCTCACTGCCGGGATGGTGAGCTGGACAGGACCCGCCTGAATGGGTACGAAGGTGGAGTAAGCTGCCAGACCTGCAGGCACCAGTTGGATTCCCCCAACTGGGACCATGCTGTAGGAGGAGCGGAGAGGCTGCTGGGAGTGGAGGGGCAGGTGGCTGAACAGGTGGGTCTGGGTCTCCAGTCCTGGTGTTTGGGACAGACCATGTGAGGGGAAGTGTATAGGACCATGGGAAGGATAGGAGGAAGTCTGGGTGCCCCGGTCCACTGGTATGCCAGATTCACTGGTTGCTGTGTTCTGCAGGACAGGAAAGTCCTACGAAAGGAGAGAGAGAAGGAAAGAATGAACTTACTGCATCAACAATCCTCAAGACTTAAAGAGGATAAGACAAAATGCTGTCAAATATTGTTCAATCAGCCAATTCACCTGTTTTCACAGCATTCACAGGAACTCTGTGGAAGTCTCTTGCATGCAGGATTCAAAGTAAGAGTATCGATGGGAAAGAAGGGGGACAGTGCAGGGGGTGGCGAAGACATACACAATGAGAGTTCACGGGTCTCACCTGGCCAAACTTGAAGTTCTTGCCTGGCACTGGGGGACTAGGGGGCACATCACAGTCAGGGTAGTCAATGGACATCTGCCTGCATGGTGACACTGGGCTCATCATGTGCACTGACTCCGTGTCTGAGATGCAGCAGTCGGATGTGGTGGCCACAGGCGGAGGAGAGCCGGGGAAGGGCATTGCGAGAGAACCGGACCCAGAGATGGACATTTGTTTGCTCAGGGCCACGGGGCTCATCATCAGGACAGTCTGTGAGTCAAATGTGTTGGGTGGAGGCTGGGACAGAGGGAGGGAGACAGAGCTGATGGACATCTGCGCCAGGAGTGCACTGGGAGGAATCTCAGCCTCTTTGGAAGGGATATGTTGCGGGCTGGCAGAGACAGACGGGTTGGTGGACAGGCCTGACTCTGCTTGGCTATCCTCCTCTTCCTCCTCGTTGTCATCATTGTCCTCCTCATCAGGGCCGTCGGAGTCTTCGCCGTCTGAATCCTGGCGGTCAGCACTGCCCGCCTGGCTGCGGTCTCCTGCAGATGAGAGGAAACAATGACTTGGTTTCGCAGGAATTATGGCTGAGATTAAACTTTCATTCATAAAAAGGAAATCGTATGTGAGAAAATCCATCACTCAGAATACAACTCAGGGACGTTGTGTACTGCTGCTGTTTGAACTTCACAGACCATCCACAAGCAGAGAAGGAAAAACAAATATGCTCTTAGAGAGGAGGACCACAGAATGCTTTCAGGCTGCTTCTCTCCTCTTTTTTTTTTCCTCTAAAATTAGACGCAGCAAGTTACCCTTTCTAAACGTTTTCATGCCGCCCACATGCGCTCTGAGTTAACAGAGGAAGAAGCTGCATTTAGAATTGCTAATTAGACCATGGCAAAGCTATTGACTGACATGGCAACAGAGCACAAGCAGGGACAATCTGACGGCATCAACGAGGGAACGTTTTCAAAAAGGGCAATCCCACTTTCAAAACAAACGCGTAAACAGGACTTCACTGAAGTGCATGTCATTTCCCGACATTCCTGAGGAACAGATAGTGTATTGATCTGTGTCCCTGTCTATGCTGAGGCGCAGCAGTAAAGCACTGTACCAGAGTCCTCTGCATCCTGCTCGTCAATGAGGCCCTCGGGCACCCCCATCTCCAGGCATTTCTTGCTGTGGGCCTTGGATTTCATGTGCTTGGTAAGATTTCCTGCAGAGGAGAGGCCGTTAAGTGTTCAGTGGGTAGAAGTGAAACAATATCACACAAAGTGTTTATGTAAGACAATCGTAAGCGAAGGGTGAGTAACTGATGAAGACATTTTTAAATGAACGTGGGTTGCTCTGACACCAAGTACTGTTCTGCAGTGTCGTGTGGGAAGGCAAGTTCAATAAAGAATGGTGAATCATACTGTCTTGGTTTTAGAGATGGTGGAACCTTAATTTAATGTCATAGCTGCTAAAATTACTACTACAGCAGTGCTACCTAATTTAAATTCATATATAAACCCCTATAATTTGAAAGTAATACAATAAAAGCAATAGATGGGCAAACATTTGTAATTATTACATGTCTACTTAACAATCAGACATTGACAGACAAATTCACACAGTTTATATGACAAAGTTTATATAAAGACAAGTTTGCTTTTTTTTTTTTATTTGCTTTGCTTGGGCATCAAAATCGGACCTTTCGTCTTGAAGGAGAAGTTGCAGTGGACACAGTGGTACGGACGGACATCAGAGTGGGTCCGGATGTGCTTGCGCAGCATGCTGGGCTTCTTACAGCGGATCCCACATTCCTCACAGATGTACTGTCCACGCCCTCGCCCACGCACATAAACGTATTCTTCATTAGATTTGTATCTGCAGGGTTGTAATGGACTCATGAGAACAATGTAATATTCATTGAGAAATTACAAATCCCTAATAAGACCTGGTTTAAATATGTATTTCATTTAAAAAACTTACCCGCCGTCAAAGATTTTGACCCGCCTTGGTTCGGTTTTAGATGCCACTTCCTTGTCTGACTCATTGCTGGCCTGAGCTTCTGGCTGCACTTTACTTCTGGTTTCAACTGATGCAGATCTTTTGGCCACAGGAAGCTACAGAGACACGTAACTTGTCAGACACAAAGAAACAAAACAGAAAACACTGAGACATTCAAGTCTGTATATAATGTCTTATTACCCTTAGCATGACGTCTTTTAGCTTGTCTGAGTAAGACAAGATGTCAGATTTTCCACACGTCTTTATAGCAGATGTGTAGTGTATTTTCTTGGAGCTCTGCTTGGAGTCGAACAGAGACATGACCATCTTGGTGGGCAACCCGAGCGGGTTGGGGTTGTTTGGGTTGACTGTCCAAGCGGCATATGCTGAAGTCTTCAGGTCAGTCTGTGGAACATGCAGAGATTTTCTCTTCATCAAGAAACACCACGTGAAAGTGGTGGCAGTCTTCAGGCTAGGGAACGACAGGCGGTGGCTGTCTTTGGTGTTCACCACGGAAACAGAGGTGGTCAGTTTCACCTGCCCCCCATGGAAACTGGAAGGTCTGATGGGAGATCTGATCAGAGTACGCCTTTGTTCCTCAAGTTTCTCTTGAGGCCTAAGATTATTATTAGCTGGTTTGGAGGTGCCCTGGCTTGCAGGTAAAGTGTTCAAGGAAGGGCCAGCCTCATCAGGAATAATAGTGCTTGTACCTTTTTCCAGCCCGGTGCTGTCCGGTGACATCGGCTTAACGCCATCAAATGCCTCAGAGTCCTTCTCTGCATTACTTTTATCATAGGGCAAAGGAGGTGCTTCCGTTTCAATGGGACTGTCCACTGGTTCAGTTGTGCACACCTGTCTAACAAGTGTAAGCTTCCGTTGCCGGGTGACTTCTGACATCTTGGAATTAAGATAGTTGACCGATCTGCCATCAGTCAAACAGGCAACACCATGTTCGTCCTTGGCGCGTTTTTGGTGCTTTTCCATGTAGATGTCCAAGCTGTTAGCAGGTGAGAGCATTCTCTTGCTTGAGGCAGCAGGTTCCTGTTGTGGGCAGAGACTCACCGATGCCAGTTTCTGTGTGCAATGTAAAGAACCCAGGGAGGGTGTTCTTTCCCCAGTTTGAGTTTGGATCCTTTCCTTTTTGACACCTGGTACAGCATGATGATCACCATCTACGCCGTGAGTGGATGATGGGTTCTGTTTATTTGAAAGTGAGGGAGCAGGGTGTGATTGCTCATGGGTTATCAGGATCTGTGGAAGTGTTAAACAGCCGGCTTGGCTCTGATCGAGGGGATATTTGTGCTGCTCAACTGGCAGAACAACAGTCTTTGTCTTAATCTCGCAAACATGCTGGTCGGGCTGAGCCACGTATACATTTTGCAGAATATCTGATGATTTTGAAATGTTTAACATTGGATTGGGTGTGACAGGAATTGTTAAGAGTGGCAAGGCTATCTGAGTACCTTTTGTGCTGGAGAATGAGAAGGTTTGGCTTGTTCTCAGTGTAGGACACGGCATTTGGTATTTGGGCACAAAACATGTATTTTCTTCTGAGCCAGCTGGCTTGGTTTGGACACTCCCGTGGCAAACTAAGACCTGGCTCAGAGGTTGTTGTAACTTTTGGCATATCTGAACCCTTGATGCTTGATGCCAAGGGTGTGGAAGGCCATGGACTTGAGGCTGTTGTGTGGGGCTACCCAAATGAATGCTTTGCACCATTTGTTCATTATTTTGCAAGGGCGGTTCTCCTGAATGTAGAATAAAAGGCTGAGTCATAGTAGGTCTGTTGGCAATATGAATTTGTTGGGATCTGTTCTGACTTAAAGACTTAACATTTGCAACTAGAGCTTTTTCTAGTGGTACCACTGCTTTCCGAACAGGTTGCTGACTCTCTGGACATATCTTTAAAGACATCTGGCGAAGCAATGGCCCCCGCCTCCTTTCAATTAGGGGGACCTGGGCAACTTGAGAGCTTTGTCCACTTTTTGTTTGGCTCGCAGGTGACAGAGATCTGCGAGGAGATACATTGCCACAGTCAAATGACTTACTGCGCATTTCACATGAAATTTCCACCGAGGGCTGAGTGCAAGTGATCTGTTCAGATGCGGCACGCCTCATCGTTCCGGGCACACCAAGGGTGTTAAAGGCTTTTGGCAGACCTTGAGGCTCTGGAACTCCACTGACACACTCCCCTCGAGCTGGACTCTCTGACCTAGATGGTTCATCTCTGTCGAAAGAAGCTGAAATGCTAGAACAGCGAGAAAGACTACTGTCCCTGCTTAGGCTTCGTGACAAGCTAGACTCCAAGCTGGATTCACCTGAGGAGTGTTCCATTTGAGCAAGACGGATTCTTTTCTTCTTTGGTGGAAGTTTCTCTGCTGGTAACTTGGACAAACTCTCACTTCTTTGAGGCCAGCTGAACTGATCCGTGGGCTTTTCTGCTGGCTCACAAGTCTGTGTTTCATGTTCTCTGTCAGGCTCCTCAGTGACCAAAATTTCAGGAACCTGTATGTTACTTTGCCGAACTAGACGAGACTGACTGGCAGGAGTCGAATTTTCACCAGCTCCTGTGACTGTACCATCAGTGGATTGTTTTGTCCGTAGTTTTTCATAGTCAGTACTGTTCTGTGATATATTCTCATGGTATTTTTCTGCTGTTATTGCATCGTTTTTTGGCTTGTTCACAGGATCCTTTTCTGAAATATCAACTGGAGATGCCCTGTCAATGGAGTCTGTCTCAAATGAATTGGGTCTGCTGAGAGAGTTGGTATGTCTGATGACGGAGGTACCACTGCCTTGCCGTTGAATTTCTCCTTTAGGCGAGGTGCTGATCTGTGTCTCTCGTATTGGTGACAGTCTTGAATCTGATGAACTCATACCTCTTCCTATGAGCTGCACCTGAGGTAGCTTTGACTGGTTATTTTTGGGTTGTATGTCTACTATCCCAGCATGCTGAGAAAATGGTTGACTTGTCAGAGCGGTTGGTAGTTGACATGAATCAAAACTCACTGAACAAGGTGGAACAGTATCAGTTGGAGATTGATCATCCTCGTCACCAACACTCTTCATTTTCCTCCTCTTCCTGATTGATGTTTGTTGATCAAGTATTCCTGAACCACTGACTGATCTGGGAACTGTGGGCTGCTGTATGTTAACAGGAAAAACATCACGATCGCTTTCTTTAAAAGCAACTGGCTTGTTTTTCGGACCATGAAGCTCAGAGCAATAGAATTTCTTGTGAGTTTCAAAATTCTCCAACTTTCTGTACCTTTTCCGACAGGTTTCACACTCATACATTGTGCCTTTATTCTGCTGGGGCTTTCTGTATCTATCCTGATTATACTCGAAAGATCTGCTTCTTGGCATCAGTTCTGTGGAGTTGCTCAGACCGTGATAGCCATCATCCATGGAGCGAACGGTCGGAAGTCCATGCCCCTCGCTTGTAGAAAAGTCCTCCACAGCTACTTGTCTGACTAAAGTACGAGAATGTATTGCTGGATTTGGGGTTGATGGGGCGGACGAAAACACATCATCATTCAGTGAACTGATTTTTTCATCAAATGACTGCCATATTCTCAAAGGGTGGGGGAGAGGGGCAATATTTATTGGAAGGGCTGAGTGTCCTGGTGTTGTTGGCATGGAGTTACTCCTTGTTATTGGCAAACAATCCATTGGTGGGTATTGAGAAGGTACAGAGAGAAGAAATACTGGCTTTGATTTATCGGTGGGTGTGAATGGGGACTTGGGGATGTCTGAGCTGGAACTTGACCTTCTTCCCATTGGTTTAAGATCAAACTGAAAAGAGTCTTTAAATATGTAAGACTTCGGAGAATCAATGCTGCCTCTCCTTGAGAGAGATGTTCTTCTTGGTTTAACACTGTCCAGCTGCTTGTTGTCAACTACAGCCTCATTATCCGATATCAACTTTGAAATTCGTTCTTCCAGAGAGAGTGCTTTTGCTTCTAACGGCGGACGCATCTGTCCCTCTGTGGCCTGTGGCTTTTGCTCTGCTGCTACATGCATTACCATAGATACCACAGGAGGGACACTGGGAAGAGTACTCTTGGTAATTTCAATGTCAACTGGTGGAGTTATCTTCACAAAGGGACTAGGTGGACTCATTGCCTGGTCAGCACTTTCAGAGCGAGAGAAGTAGCCTGAATCTGTACTTCCCAAACTCCGAGGGCTAAGGAGACACTTAGCCTGTTGCTGTTGAGAGAAGTCTGTTGCTTGTTGCCTCTGAAGCTGAGCATGTCCACCTAATAATGGGGACTTGCACAGCTGGTCCTCATCCTCACTCACATTATCTAGTGAGGGGTTTGTACCGTCCACCTCCTTCAGAGATGACAAGACTGTGACGCTTGATCTCAGATTGGCAGTCTGGAACTCTCGTTGCCGCTGTGAGGCAGCTTGTTCAGGTGCTGCTCCCGTAACCCTTGGGCTATCTGCTCTCAGAGGTGAGACATTTACTGGATATACAACAACCTTTGGAAGTGCAGCCGTCACTTTGGGCTCATGGGTCCTCTGACAAAGAGCCGATTTTACTGAATCCGACACATTTGACGAGTCCAATTCCCCATGGCTTATTTGGGTTGTACTGGCACTTTGTAAGCTAATGTCAGATAAGGCTGCGACGCTGCTCTGTGACGAGTCAGGATCCAGGTCTGCAGCACTGCCTTCCTCATCACTATCCCCACTCTCCTCAGCCTCCGAATGTGCTCCGAGGGGTTTGTCAGATTCTTGCGATAGCAGTCCACCTCCAGATTCAGAGCGTGCAATAAGGCCCAGCTTTATAGCATGAGCGTGGGATTTCTTGTGCTTGTACAAGTTACTCTTCGTTTTAAAGGAAAAGCCACAGGTAACACAGGGGTATGGTCTCTCTCCTGTGTGAGACCTTATGTGCTTGAGCAACACGCTGGGTTTGGCACATGCCCGGTTGCAGTATTCACAGACATACTTTCCTGGCTTCTTGGGCTTTTGGTCCTTTGATATCTGCTCAGTACCAAAGTTCATAACAGTTGTCATCTGAAGTTGGTTGCTTCCAGGGGTAACTGGGACCTGAATAGTGCTGGGAACACTAGCTGAGAGGGATTGGCATGTGTGCACAACTGGTGGTTGGCTCTGTGGCAAAGCATTAGAAGCCGAGGGAACGGGTGCATGTGTTATGGTGGAGGGTACAGTATTAAAACTCATGTGCAAGCTTGGCTTTTCTGGATTTGAAACAACTGGCATAAAATGCTGAGCGGCAAGCGGTGGGGACTGCAAAAGGGGAGCCGGTGTAGATGACTGATGCATCGGTGCTGCAATGCCAATGAAGTGGCCTTGTTTGTCAATGTAGTAAGTCTGTAAATGTGAGGAGTGGGTCTGCAGACCCACATTGACAACTGGCATACTTGTTAATTCACCACTGGATTGCACATTAAGGGCAGGAGATGGTTTTCCTATGGCTCTGGCCTGCAAGGAATGTTTCTTCTCAGTCAGTGTGCTGAAGTCAGGCTCCATGGCCTTAAGTAGGACATCAAACGGAGCACTGGTGTGGAAAGGAGCTCTCTCAAAGCTGCAGTCTTGGCTTTTGTCTTTGGACTGAGACACTTTAGCACTAGTCACAGAGCCCTCCTCCCTGTCTGTTGGCTCATGTGGTGGTGGCCTCGACTTAGTCTCCTCCTGCTTCAGCCGTTCATGCTCACTGGAGGATGCTCCTTCTTCAGGGGATGGTGCCAACGGTTGGGCATACTGTGGGTCTCTTGTCCCACTAGGTGATGCTGAAGACGTGCGGCAGGGGCTATTGGAGGAAGAAGGGCAAGAAGGTATAGTTTGCTTGGACGATGATCCCTGTAGAGCAGTTTCAGATGTTTTCAACTGCAAAGGCTTCTTTACTGGAGATTTTGGAACTTTCTTTAGCTTGTTCTCTGCAACAACCTTTTTCCTCTTCAGGCCTTTTATGTTATCTTCATTTCTCTGAGTGTTGTCAGATTTCCCTGTAGGCAAAGAGATAAAAATATGACAATTAATTGTAAAGTTGAAATTACTGAGAAAATTAAGTATATTTTCACTGCTAATTGGCTTATGAATTGAGATAAATGGATAAATAATAGTATGTAGTAGTATGTTGTTGAACTTTTCAGGATGGTACATTTCATTGTCTGAAAAATTCAGTTAAATTATAGCAAAATATTAACATTCAAAGTACATGAAACACAATGGGTGCAACTCTTCTGATAGACTGTCAAACATATAGCATTGAATGATAAAGGTGAACTGACTGTACTAAGAATCAATGGGATTATCATGACTCATTTTTCTCTCCGCAACAGAAACAAACGGCATCATTCTCTGCACTTTGCATTTGGCCAATAACACAGTACTATTTACAGATGGCACACCCATAAAAGGGCGTCCCATCATTTGTCATGTCGTCTTTGCGAAAAACTATTCAGGCAAGTGTTTGTAAGGACATGTTACATAAGTTAAGCAGTGCCCCGTCACAGTTTCCTGGCTTATGTAGGTATTTCCCGAGATGAGGTCAGGGTTCCTTCAGGCTCACTGGGATAATTAGATTGAGGAACGCCTTGCCCGACCATAAGTTAATCCATTCTCTTCGCAAACATGCAACCCAACAGCACATAGAGCTTTCAGGAAACGGCAGGTTTTTTTTCTAAAAGAACAAAATATATACAGTTACCAGTGTCAAATGCTAGGAAACAGAAGAACAAAGAACTGTGAACAAAATCCCATGACTTCCCCACCAGATTTCCACAAACAAACGTTTTTCATCTTGAAAAAACTCTTTATTTCAAAAAAGGGGTTAGGCTTGTTTCTAGAATTTTTCAGCAACGTTTCTTAACCAGAACATTTTCTGACTCATCGTCTTGTCTTGGGCATTCTTGAGGCAGGCCAGGATGCAAATCTATGGGGGTCAAATTAATCTTTCTTAACCTTGACTCATTTTCTGAGTGCGACTTCCATTACAGTGTGTTATTATTATATTAAAAATGCCATTGTGACAGGTCACTGCTAAAATAGTGGAGGATTTATACATTAAAACAGATGTGCACATTAATCCAAGACAAGCAATAAGTGGAAACTAAATTAAAACTGTACATTACAAATACTTTTAGTGCAGCAAAGCCATGAAATGTGATGGTAGCTGCAACAATCCAGAGGTAAATCTGCTCCTATAAAGTCATGTAACTTATGTAAAGATAGAACAAATACAGCTGAATAAAGGAAGATTCAGATTTATTTCAGTTACCAAGTGGTGAACAACAAATAAAAGTTGTAAATGGAAAGATCCCACCAATTCCTTATCTCACCTTTCTGTGAGTTTGTGGGGTCTTTGAGCTCTTTCTGTGCTTCTTCGATTTTATCTGAAACACAAGAGCAGGAAACAATTTCAGATCAACAAGATCAGCGGATGCCCACAGACTCCAAAGTAACATCATTACAGGACGTAACTGATGATCCCGGGGATGTTTCCCACGCGGCTTCAGTATGTCAGATGTCTTTCAAATGAAAAACAGACATTGTTCCATAGCCGAGGCTTTTCATGAAGGAACCTACTGTCACCATGAAACCAGCATCTGATAATGTACCCCAACAACCACATCCACTTACACCTATTCAACTGTGAATATTTGTGATATGCAGGTGAAGTTTGTAGGAGATTCACTTTCATTAGCACACAGTGAGCCTGAACCCACATACTCACATTCTGTTTACATCCCTCAGGGAAGACAAATTAATTCAGCTTGAGCACTTTATCTGACACAATCAACACCCACAATGTGGCAGGTGAAGTGCGTAATGTCGTATGCACCATATAGATGTGTGGGAGGTACCACAGTGTGTGTTACTGTAATCAATATAAGTTCTCTACGCCAACTGAGTGTGGCGTGAAAGGATGGCGTACAGTGTACTGTGAGAGAGAAGTGGCTTCAACGGAATTGAGATCAAATCCCAAAAATAGAGTAAAGCTGCTGATAAAAATAATATTTACTGTGCAAACTGCAGTGGAGAAGTTTGTTTTTTTTATTATAAACTTAGGGGAGTCTGGTGCAAAATCAGCAGTTTCTCTGTCTGACACTGTGTGTAAAGTTCTGAGTTCTGAGCTCGCCGTAGGACACATTTTAATGTTTGTGCAAAAACTACAGTCATTTGCATTTTCATTCAGCGGGAAACAGAGCAACGTTTGGGTGCGCTGGGAATAATATTTGTGTGTAAAATCTATTTTAGCTGACATGAATTTTTAAAAATCTGGGTATTTGGTCGATGAGGGAAAATGAGCAGCGTCCCATAGCTGGATGATGTTTCAGGGTCCCCAGGGAAAACGATGGACATATGAATCCACTTACACGCCGACACGACAGAGTGTGAGAACCCTCAGGGACCGACAATAACCATTTTGTACTAGATTGCGCGGAGATTAATGGAGGGACGAAGGGGATGTTCTTCTGTGGTTTTCAAATTCACTGTAATGCCAGGGATACTCTGACACAAGCAGACCTCGGAAGAGGTCAGTGGATTATGTCATCGTGTGTGTGTGTGTGTGTTACTACAGACACACCCCTCTTCATCTCTCTCTACGTCTCTGTATATCCCCGGCACACGCCACCAATTACATAATGTGTCTCCACCCCTGAGATGCCGTGGAGCAAAACAAAGGCGCCCTGCCAGCAGAAACACAGCAACCGAGGCACATGAGGAGAGGGCAGAGTGTTTGTTTATTTGTGATGGAGGAACGCAACGAGAAGAGAGAGAGGTGTGTGTGTGTGTGTGTGTGTGTGTGTGTGTATGCAAGCGACTGCAGTCAATGCCCTCGTCCTCAAACAAAGGAAAGCAGGTAGGCCGTGTTTTCCTGGCACAGGAGGATTCCGAAGCATCCCTACCACATGGTAGCGCTCAGCCTCCCAGCTTCCTCAAATAAACGACTGTTATTGAAAAGCAATTCTGGATAATAAATGGTTATTTTAGTGGTCATGAGATGTGATGGTAGATTCCTGCTGGTATGTGCTCCACTGTTTGCACAGCTTGATACATATGTCTTACATTAGACCGCACTGGAAAACCAAGGCGTAAGTGATTACTGGCCAACAACAGTGTAATTAGTGGCCGTGTACGGTACGAGACCAGTGTATCTACTGTATTATAGATCAGATTGCACTCCTTACATAATAAACCACAAACAAGACCCCTCATGCTGAATGACATCAACATGCAGTGGAGAGCAGGAAACAGCCTCAATGAATGGAAAGGGACCTTTATCACTCACCCTTAATGAGGACAAAATATTCCACCCATGCTGCCCGACACACTACGACAGCAGGCAATGATTAGAAGGTTGTTCATATTTGTCTAATTATGGCTGAAAGGGTTCCTGAGGTGGTCCCACTGACGGCTACACATTGTACTTTACGACGGGGCTGTGAGACATTCTTCATGCCATCTGAAATGCGTGTAATTGTCCTGTGCTCAAGGAAACACAATAAAGGGAGAACAACTGCTGCATGTGATGAAAACCAGAGCATGTTGTGGAACATGCGCAGGCAGGGAGAGAAAACACAGCATGAGCACAGTGAAGTCCACTCAGGCTTCACGGTGAACAAAATACACCGTGTTCTCTACTTCTTTTGGAGTTAACGATCGTTCCAGCTAGTTAATGACACAAACAACTAGCACACGGAACAATCTCTCTGCTGAATACACACTTAAGAAGACAAATGTGAAGTATCTGATTGGCTTGAATAATTCAGTAGACTGACAATCAACTGTCTTACATCAAAACACGGGACTCCAGTAGTAAAAATGTACCCGACATGATGTCACGTTCTTGTTTCCCTTCTTTATCTACCTGATCTTTCACCGTTTGACAACTGCCCCACAGATGTGGGTTTTTCCAGCAGATGAATCCAAAAGGTGGGTGGTGATTTAATGATTGAGTCGGCTCTCGGTCTCAAGGTAGAAGACTTGTGATCTTTCATCTGTGCAACGTGATATCCAAAGATATACAAGGACGAGGCTGGAAAGGGCCGGAGTGGGCGTGTGCATGTCAGCGAGGCAGGGGTCTGTGGGCGAGGGAGTCAAGTCTCCTTTCTGGTCGCTGTCATGACAACCACACATATTTAATGCCACCCCCGAACCCCGTCCTCTCCGTGTTGTCTAGGATGAGTGGGAAATGTGATTACTAGTGCCCCAAAGGCCAGGGTGACATCATCGCTTAGGAAACATGCATTTGAATCTCACCGCCCACCTCTGAGCCATGACTGGAGGGCTGCCAGTGGGAAGGGATGCCCATCCTAGATGTTATCAAGGCATCTGACAAGACACTCAGGAAAGATGATTGATGATAGACTGGGATGTACCTAATGAGCATGAGCGCCGACTCGCTTGCAACTCGTTCGGAAGCAGATCTAAAAAAAAAAAACACCAAAAAAACTGCTGTAGTTCCCCTTCCTGGTGAATGAAAAAAATATCCCAAGAGCATCACAACTGCATCCCCTGCTGCCCGATGGCCAACAAATAACGACCCAGCTCCACACACCCTGCTGCCCTCCCTTGCCATCCTGTAACACTCATATTTTGCTCAGCAGCTCGCCCTGTGGGGCCTCACCACGCCAAATGGAGACCATCAGCGACACAGCGGCAGCCGTTTCCGTCCATATGCGCATTCACGTGTTCCTCAACATGGTGCCGTTCTTCCCGCGAGCGTCTAAGACATGTGTTTGTGGGAGAAGCTGTGAGGATTGTGGCGTCAGCGACCAGTCTGTTGCCTGTGGACGGGGAATGAATGACAGGCGATAAGGATGCAAGTGCTGCAGCAAGTCAGAAGTTAACGAAGGAAACGCACACAGACAGACAGACACAGGGAGGGTGGACAGGGTTTGATGGTAGGAGGATGTCTGAGGACGTGGGGGGGGGGTCTGCCAGCTGGAATACAAACTACTGAGAGAAGCAGCAGAGATGCCTCAGCAGGCTGAAGATGATGAGATCCTGGTTGGCAGCTGCCCCCTCTTTCCTGTCACAATGCAGGAGGGAGTTGGAGATTATGTAACTCGAGCACCTCTACCAGCTTTCTTTACACGCCCGGCTGTGTGCACATACACACACATTTGTATGTGCACACACACCCTCGCACAGGCTGTATGCATTTGTGAAAAGTCACTTATAAAGACGTTAACTCTGCTGGAGCTGAAACAGGTTCCACACACTCAAATGACACTTTTGTCTTGATTTGGATGACGGGAAACGTGACTGTTTCACATTTGAACGCGTGTTTCCTATTTTCCGATCTGTTTATCGACATTATTTGGCTTGTCAACTGATTGACAGCTACTTTGACATATTGATCGACTGCAGTTTTTTCCGACACTACTGATGATGATGATGTTGTCTATTCAGTCTGGATACGTGTGGGGATACATTTACACTGTTCAGATGCAATCTGCACTACTCTCAGTGGCCAGTGGGTAACGCCAAAGCACCGTTATGCTGATGGTTATCTCTGCCAAGGAGTTCATGTTTTCATCGGTGCGTGCTGTGAGTTTGTCAGAGGTCTGTTCCCTCCAAGTGTTCTTGTTTGACATGATTTACGACTTTGTTCTCTCTCACAGTAAATCACACTGAATGTTGACCAAGCGGTGTTTGAACAGGCGATCTATCCTACCGAGAACCTGGGGAAACACGCCACGTCCCAAATTACACAAATAATAAATGAATAAATTAGATGTAATAAGTCATTGTTAGCTGAGGTTTTCAAGTGGGGCCGTTATATTTAAAGTTGACGTTTCCACTGTTCAGTATCAAATTCTTTGAATTTCTTTTTGTTCATCACTTTTCAGATCACTCACATGTTGCATATCACATTTTCTGTGCTGTGCGTGCAGCTGCGAGATGTGCGAGCTCGGCAGAATTCCTCGCCACCTTTAAAGGAAGTCTGATGATCTAATCTCAGCTTTCTTCTTCCTGTGGTGTGTGGAGGTGGTAGAGCAGTTTTTCGCTGCCCTCAGCAGCTGACCCACGAAATAAGTGACTGTCATGGCTGCTGTCAGCATCTGACATGTTCTTTATCTATACGTAGACACGCCTGCTCAGAGAAACACACGTCAGGAGTTAAACCAGCAGAGAGTGAAAGACATCATCAAGATGGCGACAGCTTCTTCCTCCGTCATCATGGTCAGACTCCTGCCATAGCAGCAGCATCTCATTTCTCTGTCGTCCATCATCGTCAGTGACACCTGCGCTCTTCTCCTACACATTAGCTACACCGCCGCTGGAGTGACTCACTTTATCAAAGCTATGGACACTCAAGGACAGAGAATGAAAGACCTGAGCTGAAAGAACACCACGACTTCTTCATTAAAGAAGAGCTATTGATTTATGACTGGTTGCTGCCTGAACATGACTACTGTTTTAATACGTTTTAATATGTTTTATGTATTCTGATTATTACTGTTTGGGTTTTTTTTTTCTTTTGCAGCATGTTGTGGTATATTTTCAGCTAACTTACTTTACTACATTTTTTTTTTTTTTTTGTGTGGAATGTTGTAATTCTCAAAACTCAATAAATAAATATGGGGAAAAAAAAGAAGAGTTATTGCTATTGCAAACAAAACTATTTTCAATGCAATTCCATTAATCACGTGGTTTATGGAAACCATTAATAATCAAGCCCACAGTGATGTCTTTTGGATCAATTAGATAATATAAAATGCAAAACACACCCAGTGCACACAGGGACATCACAAACAAGACTGCAAATTAATTACTTTCAGATGAACAGTTTGGTTATTTGATTTTATGCACTCACAAAGTGGGAATCTTCCAATAATATCCATCTGCAAAGTGAGAGAAGGATCGGTTTGGGGTTCCGCGCTCGGCATAAAACAAAGCCTTCAAGCGAGATCTGCAGTTTGGAGATGAGCTGCTGGCTGCTGAACATCTGGGAGCGAAAAGGTGGACGAGGCAGCAGTCTGGCTGCCCTCCACTGGGAAAGACTGTTTTCATGAATGGCACAAAACAGCCTGTAGAACGTAAAGATGGAGCCAGAGCCAGAGGTATGAGTCTAGGAAGTATGAAAAAAAATAAATGGAAAACTCACTGAAGTTGATCACGCAGCTTTTGATAACGGAACGCATAACGAGACGCAGATGAATTTAACATGTTTGCTGGAGTAATTATTGTTGCTTCCTCCTAATAATTTGCGGCAAAGCTGCCAGCAGCCAGTCAACAAATGAAATATTGATCGCGTGCTCCCTCCTGCACTCACACAGACAAAGACGGTGGTGGTGTGTTGCAGTATCTGTACAGTGCTGCTGCCCCCGCAGGAAACTGTGGGTGGAGGCAGCAGCAGACTGGAGGCCACTGATTATTGGGACTGCGTGGGTACCCTTGTGAAAAATTGATATACAGAGAAATCTGCTGGGTGGGTGGAGGCGTGTTTATGTGTAGGGGTGGGGGGGTGGGGGGCTTCATGGTGCAGGCAGAGATGAACGTGACGGCGAATGTTATTTCTCCCATCGTTCTCAGGACACGTCATGTTTAACCTTCTACCTTCTCCACGCACCACAACACCAGAGTTTGCAGCACACAGAGAACGCAATGTAAAGGTGTAGTTTTATGTTTGAATGCACACAAGAGCTGCGAGTGGAAATGACTGATCGAGCTATCAATGTGGCATGTCCTCTAAATACAAGTTGAGGCCCAGGAACCTGAATGAATCTAAATAAAAAAGGTCTCAGTTGACTTGAACAAATACATGGACGCGCACACACACACGCACACACACGCAGACCCAGAACAAGCTGCGAGTCAGACTCCATCCAGCCGGCGTGTCAGGTTCCCTCTGGACTGTGAGGCCAGTGACACAGAAGTAGCGGCGTCGCGGTGGCTCCACGTTCCTGAGCTCGGCCAGTGATGACCAGTGAGTCACATGACACCCTGACAGGAAACACATTTCATCTGCTTCCGTTTGAAAATAACACAGTAAGCTGTGTACAGAAAGCTGTGTCACATTTCAACAAACGTCTATATATTTCATTGCCACGGCGAACTAGTCGGCATAAACAAAGGTTTACTAAACAAAGGTTTACCTCTTTATTTGTGAAGTTCTGGGCCTTGCTTTAATCATCTCTCTGATATTTGATAGTGGAAGCCTCGATTAATTCGAAGATAATGGAAACTGTTTACATTTATAAATAACTTGCTTGGGTCAAATGACCCTTGATGAGCGGAGCATTTAGGGACAGAGGAACTTTACAACAAAACAAAGCAGCACTTCCTGTGTGTCGCTCACACTGACGAGAGACGTCTCATTTAGTACACACATTGGTTGCACACACACAATCTGACGTTAAAAGTTGACTGCGCCCCTCGTGTGTTTCTCAAAGTGCCTGCTGAGCTTGTTTTTCACGTGAAAATTCTTCACCTGACAGCCGCTTGTGGTTCGAGGAGTCAACACTTGTCGTTCCGTTCAGGAACAACAGGCAGCTGAGGACAAGTGCACGCACACCCCTGCGACCAAACACCCTATCAGCTGTGGCTGCGCAGCGGTTTGGGGCGTTGCCTGTGGTTTCCTCAGAATGTTTGTGACGAGGAGGGGAATTCCTGTAAGTCCTAGGAAGGGGGGGCGGGGCCTGTCTGAACAGAGCAGGGCTGGTGACGTCACTTAAACCAGCTTTGGCACCCTCCAGGGGATCCTTCTCTCAGTCTCCCTCCCTCTTTCTGTTTCTCTGGCAGGGGGAGGGATTTCATGTTCCCTGCCAACTGCTGCCTGCCCAACAGCTTACTCACCGGGTGAGAGGCCTCAAAGGTGTTTGCCAGTGGATGACTCCCTTTTTCTGATCCTACAGCCTCTTTCCCTTTAAAAAAAAAAAGAACGGGCCTTTCAGACGTTGTGCTATTTGTGTTTGCTGTGACCTTGTCAGACATAAATGTAGTTTCACTGCAGTAATAAACATGTCTGATTGTGGTTTTTGCTCAAATTGCCTTGTTGGAACAACAAACATGACATTGCAAGTTGTCGGTTACACGTTAAGCTTATGTTTTCATGAACCTTCTTCTTGAATACTGGATCACGAGTGGCTCCACAAACGGCTGGAGCTGCAACCCAATTGATCTTATACGTAAATGTAAGTGAAGAACAGAGAGTCTTTTCTGTTCTTGACTGCAGCTGCACAAACATCATTCTGCACAGCAAGTGAACAGGACTTTCTCTTCCTTTTTGGCTCGACAAGTGGATTTCCTTCTTCTGGTTTTCAAGTTATATTTCATTTAAGGGAAAACAATGAAACATCTGATGTGTAAATAAAATAATACATTGTTGCCCTATTGAGTGATACAGCAGCTTTACTCGGTTGAAGAATCACTGTGAAAGCTGCAGGATCCTTGAATGTTTCAAGTCGACACTCAGCTGCGACTCAGACACGAAGCTGCCTGGTTTACACCGACTGACTGACAGGGATGTGACTGTCAGCCTGAGATAAAGCAGCAGGGTCTGTCAGTCTCCAGGACACTGCAGCTCACTGTGAGCTTTGACACAACCAGCGTCCACACCGCTCGTGCAGTAAATGTGTGCGTTAACATTGCTGCTTAGAGACAGAAAGAGGAAGATCCTTCCGCTTCTTTTTGGGCTTTAGTCATGATGGGGAATTCTGAGGGTTTTATGGGTTGGCAGCAAATCAGATTAATATTTTCTCATGACACTGACAAAGCACTTTTTGCTGCTGTGTCATTTCTGAAGAATAAAAGACGGCAGGCAAAGAGGCCAGAATCAACACAGGGCTGTGTAATTAGATCGGCCAAAGCCTGTCGGTGCTCAGCTGGCGTTGGAGAGGCAAAACTACAACCACCGGCTGACTTTGGTGGCTTCTCCAGGAATGTGTAGCTGTCGTGTACGGGATGCAGCATGTGTTCATGTGGAGGAGTGCAGACGGATGACGTGGGAACACTGGAACTAACGACAGCTGAGCTGGTGATAATGCAACAAGCCTGAATAAAGTCGTCCAGCTAGTAACCTCTAATTCCCTGCTCACAGTGTCCGGTCAAACATGTCAGCAAACACAGAGAACCAGCACCTCATCAATGGTTTGGTGAAAGCCAATCCAAATGTAGTGTGCCACTTAGGGGGAGCGACACTTCCACTTGCCTTCAACAGCTTTCTAACAGATGTTCAGAAGCAACCGTGAGTCCAATCAGTGGAATCTAACAATTCAGGCCAATAAGTTCCACGCGGCTGGCAGATGTGGCTCTTGTATCTTTGGATTTAATCACAGCGGAGTCCTTGCGAGGGGAGAAGAGACTATTTCAACTTCCCAGAGACAACTCTTAATTAGATCTGGGGCTTATGAGGCTGCTACAGTGAGCAGCAGGGAGCATAACAAAAGGCGTTGAGGCCGTACAGGAAATGAGGATCTTAAACGTAGCGACGTCATTGATCAAGTTACAAAACAGCAATCACGTCGTGTTCTAGTTCTGCGTCTTGGCTCCTGCAGCTTCCTCTTCTCTCGGCCTCGTCCTCCATTTATGAGACACGAGCCGGTTTTCTCCTTCATCCTGCTGCTGACCCCCAGGAGAGGAGCTAACATGTTAATGAGGGCTGGCGTAATCGCTATTAAACGGCGCACATGGAAACTCACGGGGAACATGAACAGCGTGAAGCCATTAGAATTTAATTAATGCAAATGTCCTTTGTCTCTCCTCTGGTTGTTCAGACACAAATCACCGGTCATGTCTAATCATTTCACACTGTAAAAATACCACTTCCAGCTTTTCTGCAGACGGAATATCATCCCTTATGATGGAGATGTGACACATGACGTTTCATGGACTAATGGATGACTGACCACATATTTATCCATTATGATCTTCCACTGAAGTTAAACTCATTTTTACAAAACAAGAGGAACAAAAACATACTTGGAGAATATGTCGACTTGCTCAAAGAGAAATCAGCAAACCCACAATCCTACATTTCCCATGATGCAACAAACACGCCCTGATAAATGTGTATAAACACACATATTCGTCATTCAGCCGCCATCTCTCGAGCTCTACACTCCTGATGAGTTTACTGGGGGAACAGAACACTGCCACCTACAGACACCACAAACCTCTGAGCAGTGTCTGATTGAAAAAGGTCCATTTGGGTTCAGTCGAGTCCAAAAACATCACAGCGTGAGCCACCGAGTGTAGGAATGTCCCTCAACGCTCCGCTCACCTCTTGATGTTGTCACTCTTTGAATCCGTCTCCAGAAGAAGCAGCTTCCAGAATGACATTACTGTTCTCTGTCACAGCGTATCATTCCCGCTCATGTCACTGCGCTGTTCCACCGTTGTGTGGTTCCACTGTATCATTACAGTGTGCTGTTAGCATCCGGATTCACTGTGTGAGTTGTGTGCTGTCGGCCTGCCTACAGAGACCTGTGGCCGGTTCTGCAGACTCCCACAGGGCTTTCCTGCAGCTGCTCTGATGCTCTGTCTAGTTTCTATCTGTGTGTGAACGCTGCCAGACAACCATCTGCTTTTAGAGCTCATTTAGCACGTACACGCTTTCACAAATACATAGCTGGTCCTCCACGGTGTGTCCTGACGGTGTCTACGACAGACATATGTACGCAGAAACTGGCACTGAAACCAAGTCAGTGGACATAATTTCCACCATGTATGTGCATCCAGTGTGAGTCTGTCCAGCAGGCATGAAGCAGAGCTCTACTCTCTGTGAACAGTGCAACAGTTCTGGCATATTGTTTTCAGCAGCCTCCATGTTGTGACAGCATTTCCTGGCAAACACTTGTCTGCAGATGGTTCATTCCTGGTAATTTGGGGGACGTAAAAACGAACAAAATAGCTGCTTTTGACCTTTGGTTTATTTTTGGATGGAGACCTCACACTCCTCTGTGATGCCGCTGCCACCCACCTTGACGCCGTTTGCTGCTATTACTCGATGCTGTGCTCTGCCATCGGCAGTGGGCAGGAGGTAACATTACATAACCACACTGAGAGCGATGCTGCCGAGCACAGAGAGACATGGCGTTCCCTTGACCGTCTTCATCCGCCTCCCCCTCCTCCCCCTCCTCCTCCTCCTTCTTCTTCTCAATCCTCAATTTCCTCACTTAGTCGCAGCATTCTCCTCCCTCCTTCTGCCTCCTTCTATCATCATCACCATCACACACATACACACACACACACACACACACACCCATATTGTCTTCCTGCCTCCAGTCATTCCTCACCCCAGGTTCATTAGATTTAAAACAACACGGTGTCGTGGCAGTCGAGTTCTGACTGCGACTCAAAACTATTTTGCTCCAATAGCATTTGAGGTAAAAATGAACTTCATTATCAGTTAATTGTTGGGCCAGTTCAATATTGGACAGATGTCATTTAACTTTCTTATTCTATTCTGCCGACTCTTGATAAATCTATGAAACTTTTCCCAAAAACGATACAAGGAGTTGCTATTTAATGGTCTTTTCTCTAAGACGATAACTGGATGTGGAAACAAACACCTGCACAAAGGACTAATATGAACGAGGTGCTGCGACGGACGCTAATAAGATGACAGCTTTAAAAAAAACACAGCTCTACTCGACCCCATAGTCGTGTTCACCTACAGTAGATGCATCTAGTCTCACATGAAGCCGCAGGTGCAGCTCTTTGAGCCTGGTGATGTCACGGTGTGTGGAAGAAGTCCGAATTGTCTAAGTTCAGTTCTGGTCTATCTCTGGACCGAGCTGTTGCATAACCACCCAGAGCTCATCCCCGGCTGCAGCGCACAGGCTTATCCCGTCCTCTCCATCATACAGTATGTCAGCTGCAGCTGCCTGGTCGAGGCCGGTGAGCACCGGCGGCCCTGAGCTGCTAGGTTAGCTAGCTGCCGGCAACACCCGTAACCCTGGTTACTGTTGCTCAGAGGAGACGCGGTGACAGACGAGCAGTGAGAAACATTTGAGTGCAATTATTGCACAATAGCACTTTCTGACATGAAGCTAGTTTCCTGTTTCAGGCAAATGACTAAAAGAGTTAGTTATCTGAAGAGATAATCCAGTGTAATGAAAAGAATTTATGATCATGAATAAATGCCATGATAAGAAAAAAATTAAACTTGTTGAAGTAAACACCAAAATCAAAAATATAAATATTAGATGGACATTCATTCTTTCGGACATTCTACACAACTGGCACAACAACCATTAAAACAACTGCATCCAGAAAGCCACAGAAAAAAACAGACACACACACACACACACACACACACACTCATAGCACACAACAGATAGAAAAACCCTAAAAACTGAGGGGCAGATGAAGACAAACATCAGCAAAACAATTTGATCAAATCAAGAGAAAAGGAGCAGGAGTATTGTAAGAAACAGCAACCAACTTCACGAAAACAAGAGCCGGCATTGAGGAAGCAAACACAAAGTGGTCAGCAGACTCCGTGAGCTGTGGGAATCGGCACAGTACCTGTTCGCAGTCGGCTGTTGTCAGGACGCCGCTCACCCAGCCAGCGGCTGACTGGCTGCTCTCCCCGACGGTCACACTTTCTTACAAGGAGGGAGCACCTGACATTCCCCACCACTTCCCCAACCAATGACCGCTGACATTCCTGGACACCCCCACCCAACCCCCCTCCAAAAAAAAGAAACAAAAAACAAGAAAAATCAGAAAAAGAAGAGAAGTGAAGAGGCAAGGAGCTGAGCCCAGAGTGTGACTGCCGTCTGCCGCACACGCTACGACACAGCTGTGTCTGCGCCGAGAGCCCTGCTTTCACTTCTCACTTCTCTGCTGTCAGAAACAACCACGCTTCTTCTCCTCTGCCTGCCTTTGTGTTCCTTCTCCCCCTCCTCTCCTCTCCTCTCTTCTCCTCCCTCCTCGTCCTCCTTTTTTTTTTTTTTTGAGCCTTACTCTAAATGAGGGAAAGCCCTGCCTGCCTGTTCGCCGACTTCCCCGAGCTGAGCAGCACTGCTCTCTCCCTCTATAAAAAAAGCAAACAAAGCAGGATGGAGACTCTAAAAATAAACTCTATTCCTTCATATGCAGAACTCACTCGCATATGCACTGTCAACATCAGATTAGCCACTAACCCACTTGTTGCACACAACCTCCCACGCCCACACAGGCTATAAATACCCATGTATCCCTTCGGTTTATTGATCCTATTTGTGTAGGGCCAGCAGTGAACACTAGGGACCGCTGAGACGCCCATGGCAGGACTAATGAAGGCGCTAATGGGAGATGAAATGGAAAGAGAAATCAAACTGGAGGATTCAGACAGCGATTGGAGGTGTGATAAATGGATTCATCTGGATTTCGCTCCCATCGACAGACACAGTGTCATCGCGTGGCGTCGTAAATAAGACAGGAGAAATTCCAGTGCTGAGCTCATTCTTCAAGTTGCTTGGGATTCACTTCCACCACGACTGTATGTTTCTGTTCATTGCACATCTGCTGCTCGACGCGTTCAGCAGCAACACATGCACCGTGCCGAGACTCAGCCTTACTCACGCTGTGCACGCCAGAAAAGAAAAAAAAAAACATCAAAATGCGGTTATAAACAATGCCTGGACTTAATTTTACAAGGCACACCTGAATCACAGTTTGAGTCACACATCAACGCCCTACTGGTTCCCACACACGACGTCTGACCATTTTCACAGTTTGAACATGAAGGCAGCTTGCAGACTTTGACTGAAACTTTACCAAAATGTTAAGACTAAAAATAGAACGAAGCACATTTTGAATTGAATTTTTCCTCCTGGTTTTCCTTGGCAAAAGACCCCCCCCCCCCCCTTCCTCCCCTCTCCCCCCTTTATCCTCATCTCTTCCCATGGAAACAGCCGCTAAAGGAAAAGATGACCCGTGTTACTCAAACGTGAGCTGCTGTGCCAGCAGGCATTCACCCCTTTCTCCTTCCCCAACTCTCCTGTCCTGCCCACACATACGTTGGAATCAACGCTCTTTGTGTTTTTCCTCTCTCAGTCTGACATCATTGTCCCACTCTTTCAGGCTCTCTTTCACTCCTTCACTTCTGGATCTCTGCCATCCAACAACCCCCCCCGCCTCCCCACACTGCTGCTTCGCCCCTCTTCATGTTCTCTCCTTCACACATTTGCTGAGGTTTTTGTCGTGGATGACGACAGAGGTGGGTGGCATTTATCTTTGTCCATCGCTACAGAAAAACACTGTCGCTGCACGGCAGAGCGACTCCCCCCGTGTCTTTATTCCACAGTCAACCGATCTGATAGCCAGCTTGACGCAAACGCCTGGCGGGGGCCAGATTTAGGCACTTTGACCCACACAGAGAAGGAGGATCGCATCATCAGACGAGGCATCACGCTCTCACACCTGACTGCCTCATATCTCTGCTGTCTGCGCTCCGTTCACCTCCAGAACTCTCTGGAAGTCTGTGCCGACCTGTCCCGACCTCACTGACCCCACTCTCCCGTCCTGATGTCTCATGTGGTCGTGAGGCTTTCAGCGTTTCACCATTAACCCACTGGAATCCACTGGGGTCTGAGCAGCCAAGGACAAACGCCCCCCTCCTCACCCCACCACTCCCCTTCTCCTAACACTTCAGGGCACACACACACACACACACACACACACACACGTACACACTCGCTTCCTCCCACTCATCCGCCTACTTGCTCAGTCAATAGTGCACAAACCGCTCAGATGAAACAACATATTTCCTGCTGATGGCAACCGGCCTACACAAGCAGCGATGAAACACACTCAACAATGAGCCAAGTTTATGAATGAACAGGCAGAGCTTTGGAATATGGAGGTGGGGCCCCTGGACATTTTTTAGAGGCTATACAGAGGGAACTTGCTGATGTCACTGATGTGCAGTTGCCAGCAACTTTATAGCTTTCAGCTCGATTATTCAGAATTGTGATGCCAGAATAATGAAGCCTGAATACACATGAACAGATGATGAGGCCATGAGTCATGCCAGGTCATGGTTCTTCATCGTATTTCTTCAGAAGGTATCATTTAACACTTGACAAGCCAGAAAATGAAACTCTTCAACAACACAGACATCATTTTTTCCTCAAATCTTTTAGAACAGTTGATGAGCTGTGCGTCAGTTTGACATTTGTTGCCGTATAAAACAACGTACCAGGAATTCTCTCTTCATTTGTTGTCAAACACACGCTGACATTTAAAAATGTGCCCTGTAGAGAAATTTTGATATTTACACGTCCAACGCACACATTTTGAGAATCCTCAAGGTGTTAAACCAACGTGTGCAAATGTCTCTTTAATTCAATAGTTACATGATCACCCAGGTAAACAAAGTACAAACAAAACACAATACAGTTATTAGTATTAATGTTTGCACTGATTTAGTTTGTGTTTCTGTTCTCCGTCGTGGTATGAATGCTTCTTGGTTCGGCCAATCAGACCTAAATGGATCAATGGGGCCATTTCTTTTGGCGCCTCACTACCTTTGATGGTACGCTGCTAAGTGCTTTATGATGTTCCCCTCATTCACACACACACACACACACACACACACGTGCACGTTCACACACTCACGCAGACTGATGCCAGGCAACGTGCCAATCAGCTCATCAGGACCGATTAGAGGTTCACCATCGTGCTTAACAAACACTTTGGCGCCGGAGTTCACCACATCTGGTCCTGGAGGATCGGGGACTGAGCAGCATTTGTTGAAAATAATTCAAACGGATGGATAACTCGTGATGGTGACTTTAATTGAATCGGTGTGTGTTGGAGCAGTTCGATGTCAGAAACAGGACCGGGATTCAAACCTCCTCAGCGCTGGTGTGTAATGACGAGTTTAATGAAACAATATCAAGTGTCAGAGTTCTGTCAGTGAATAATGGTTTCATACTGCAATTAAAAAAAATGAATTAATCAAACTGGTCATTTTTGTCACAACCAGCATTATGGCCACCGTGCTCTTGACCTTTGAACTCTTATTCTTCGCAGTTCACCTGTCAGCACACATGCTAACTGCAGTTTTCCAGTAAACACAGTGAAACACAGCAACTGTTGTCTCACATCAAAAAGCACACGCGCTGCCTCGCTGCACACCGCAAACGGCTGCTGCAATTTTCTCCAATCATTTAAAATTGATTGTTGTGCTGTTAAATACACAGCCATCTGAAAGGCCTCTGTCTGAACATCTTCACGCTCCCTAGATGGAGGGGAAGTGACGGGATCAAATCTCCGCACACAAGTCCTCTGACGGGGTTCGCACACTGCGAAGACACTGGAGGCACAACAACAGCTTCTTTTCCCACGGGCCCTGATGGTTAGTCATTCCCCTGCCGAATGCATGTGACTCTTAAAAGGAACAACAACACAGCTGTGCTCTGATTGGCTGCTGCGCCGCCACCATGATGATGATGCTGGCGGGCGTTCTTTGATAAATGCAGCCTACGACCTGTTTCTGCTGTCAGAAAGAAGGAAACTGCCAGGCGGAGCCAGCAGAGGACCAGTCTCCTCTGGAACGTCACCGTTGACGTCCCTCACACATCTGATAACGTATAGAAGAGTGAAGTCGAATTAGACCGAGATCAGTGATAAAAAGAGAACGGATGATCGTTAATGGACAAGAGGAAAATGACTCTCTCCTAACGGCCTTATGAATCAATGCATGACTGCGCCGGACGAGCTCCGGCTGGAACAAAATTATGACAAGGATTCACTTTTAAACCAGGGAGGAATGTCTGGATGTACCTCTGGGCTTGTCACTCACTCGCTGGGCAAAGGACAGAGAGGGAGTCAGCAGCCTAGCCTGCAGATCGAAACTGACATCCACACATTCAGCGACTGTTACGGAGCCACCTCGGTCAAACCTCAAACACTTCAGCTTGAACTGACAGTATTGTTGCTGCCTCTCGTCCTCTTAGAGCCGTTCCTTTTCCCTTAACCGTCTCTGACAGCATGAGTGTGACTTTGGTTACAGTCCATGGCTGCAGTGCTGCCAATGTGTAGTCAGAGTCCTTCAGTGTGAAATTAGCCTGTTTCTGTCTTTTCGCCCGATCCTACTGTCCCAATATTCCTAACTCTCCATGCAAATCACATTTTAGCTGCCTTTTGATCAATGTGCTTTTGCCCTCATTTGTCTTTAACCCCCCCCACCCCCCAAATTCATAGGAGGTTCCAGCAGTCGGACACAAGGAACAGCACCTGCAGACCGAGACTCATGCTGCTCTGTTTCCCTGGCAACCTCTACATTGGGCTTTGCTTGTGCAAACCATTAAGCATTGCCAGCTCTGCATACAGACACATATGCAGCTGCACACACACACACACACACACACACACACACACACACACACACACACATAAAGAAAAGCGCCCCCACACAAACACCCTTTTAAGGGTTTCCGGCTGGCAGATGCTAGCTTTACTGCATTTTTTTAAGCCATTTTCCAAAGCTTATTTATTTTTTTGAAACAGCAGCAGCTTAACTCACGTCACATTTTCCCCACATTCATAAAAACAGACCCCCTAGGGAATTAGCGGCCCACTCAAACATAGGATGATTTTGTTGGGGCACTTCTGATGCAGATGATGTGTAGAAGAGCTCTCCGCCCCCTCAGTGTGTCACGCTCTCGTCGCCAAATAATGTGACATCCAGCTTCGGCGTCGGGAAAGTTTTCGCCACCGCAGGGAGAATTTCTTCCAGTGTTCTCGGTCTCTGTGCTGACGCGAGCACAGGCTAATCCTGTCGGCCCCCGCCTTTCTTTTCCCCTCATCATTGCCGCTCTGACACCACCCTCACCTTTCTGACTTGCCAACATTAATGCTGATCATCGAAGTTTCCAGGAAGCGGCTACCCAGGCTGCAAAAGCTCACCTGTGGGGGGAGGGGGGGTAGGTGCGTGTGTGCGCGCACACACACACACAGGGCGTGTGAGGCTAACAAGTACGTGAAGGTCACTATTCGTTAGCTCCAATTTGACTCTGCTTGCCTGAACCCTTCACAAATGCTTCAATTTGAAAAGTTTAAGCCAAATAATTTGACTGATTGGGCAGCAGTCCTAGTTACTGACCCAAGATGAAGCCCGGGACACACACACACACACACACACACACACACACACACACACACACACACACACACACACACACAGGGCCATAAACAGACAGGTCATCTCTCTGTGGGTGGTCGTACGTAAATGGCAGAAAAGATACACACGTCTGCCTCAGCTCTGGACATCGGAGCTATGGACAAACAGCGAGGCTTTGACCGTCTGCTAATGAACAAAGCCTCAGTCGTTTGTTGAAAATATCATCTGCCTCCACACAGTGACGCTCACACACAGAAGAGACGCTCCGCGCTACGACGTAGATACTGTACTGGACTGGATATATATTTATGCTCTGAAAAACACACATGCAGGACCCTTTTCTGCACAGGCAGGCAGGGTGGTGTTCGCTGCAGCATTAGTCACCAACGTATGAGACAGCGGCAGAGTTTGAAAGACGTTCAAACAGTCTGCACACAGGGAATGGGTTTACGGGGGGTGGGAGGACAAAAAACCTGCACAAGGCACAATAAAACAGAGCTCCTGAAACGCAATCACCAACAACTCTTAAAGATTTTTGATCCAAGCAAGTAAGGGAAAAAAGGTGTGTGTGTATATATACAGTATGTGTATGTATACACACACACAAAAAACACAAAATGTGTGTGTGTGTGTGTGTATATATATATATATACACAAACATAGTGTGCATATGTATACACATATGTATATATACAAACACTTTTTATGTTTTTTTGGTGCATTTCTTAATTTTTTCATTTCAATGTCATTTTTTAGAATTTCAACACCAGTCCTAAAGGCTCAGGATGACTTTTCTCTAAAATAAAATTGGTCAGGTTCTTTAGTTGAACGTCTTCAGTCAAAATAAACACATTTTTGTCCACTGAGAGAAAATACACCTACCTACAACTTTATATAGTCAAACTAGCTGCAACTGTAAAAACTGCTTCGAATTAATTTCAAACACTTAAGATTTTTTTTTTTAAATAAAAAATAAAAAAGTGTCAAAAAGTAGATAATCAACACATGTACTCCAAGAAGCTGCCATCTGAAGCAAATTAGCTGGGTGACAAATTGGTTCCTCAAATCCAGATGTCACCAGGTGTGGAGGAGGTTTCCCCTTCGCCCCCATCGTTCAGTTGCCCTGCGGCCTTAATAGTCAGTGAACACCCTGCAAGAAGCCAAGGCCCAAAGTGAGTTGTCAGACACCGCCAGCTGTGAGATACACCTCACAATTAAGCGGTCACACACACGCAAAAAAATCACTTTTAAAATGCAACGAGCAGAGGATGGTCCCTCATAATTACAGGATCCATCATCAAAAATGTCGTTTGCTCAGCGTCTGAACTGCAAGTCTGCCATTAAAGTCGGCACACTGAGAGAAAGTGGAATAAAGAATATGCGTTTACCGCGATAAAAAGCAGGAATAGACATTAACCTACATTCAGGGATGGCAAAGCGAGCAGGAACCTACTTTTTTTTTTTTCAACATATTCAATTCCATTTACTCCAAATATGGCCATAAAAACCCCTGCCTCCCTGCTTCTCTGAGGTTAGCACCACGATGAACAGACATCCCTGAATTCGTTTCTGCCCGTCTGTTGTAGTTACTGTTGCTAAAAACCTGGGTTTATTCCTGCCTCTGGGAGAGAAGTTCCCTTTGTGTGAATCGTGCTGCATTCACACACTGTAATTTGAAGGGACCGTACGGAAACACTGGTTTGGCTGCCCGAGCATGACACAACATGTAAAAATCCGTTCTCCAAGGCCAGGACGTTAACCCTTTCTCTGCCCTGCACAGACATCTACAAAGTGATGACAATAACCTACATTTTTCCACATATGAAATTTGAATTGCTCACACGTTTTGAGTCAACAAATACAAAACTTTGATTATTTTTTTTATTACTGTATTTGTAGGTCAGAGCTACGAGGCATCATAAACCTCTCTGACCTTCTTTACAGGAACGCTTGAGGGTTAATAGACACTCTGTTCTCCTCCTTCTCAACTGGGGAAATCAACAACAGTAAAGCAACAAATGACTGTGTGTGTCCAGTGTCGGGACATCTCTCTGTGTTAGTGTTGGCTGCCGGCGTAGCAGGGTAACCGCGGATATTTAACCACCGTGAGGTCAAACAGTCGATCATTAACAGGAAACTTTGTTGTGAATTACCGAGGAGGTGAAAACCAACACAGAGGAACGTTTAAATGTCTGACAGGGATTCATGTGAGACATGTCATCAACAAAGCAAATCACATTTCTAATTTAAATCAGACGACATCCAAACACAAAATAAAAATATGCAGAAAGCAAAGTCGTCTTCGCGGAGCGTGCATCGGTATTATGGGTAAACATCTTCCACCACGTTAAATGTATGTAAATAGATGCTTTCACTGCAGTTGTTGGTATTCATCACACACCGGGCCTGTTGGGGTTCAGCACAAGAAGCGTTTTTATAAGACAAGAGGAATGCACTGTCACATCTATAAACGCTGGCATCACTAACAAGTCCCGGCATTTTCCGGGTCACTTTGAGGAACGGGCTGCAGATGACACGCAGATTACTGACCAACATCACACACTCAGGGATGTTTGAGGTGAAGATGGTTCAGGAGAGAGACGAACGCTCGAGTCACGTCACCATGTCAACCAGTCACTTTTACAGCAGCAATTTGTATTTGAACTTGACTTTAATACATGATGTGTGTGTGTGTATGTGTGTGTACGTGTGTGTGTGGGGGGGGTCTAGTAAACCTGAAATCACTGAAATAGTGACGCACAATCTTTTTTTTTTACTTTTTTATAGAATGCGTTTTGAGTACATAAAAATACAAGAAGGTTTCGGGAAAATACATGACAATCTGTGAAAATATGAATGTATATAAATAGAAATGAATATTCAGTGTGTGAAACAGTTTTGGATAATTCACTAACTTCTTGTTATTCGAGTAAAGCTCCAACGAGTTTCTTTCTTAAACCACTTTCCTTCATGTTGCTGCTGCTGACCGTTCTTGACTCAGGGGTTTGTAGACGTGAGAACCTTCTTAAAATCTGGAGAATGTATTCGAATACAAGGTTGGTTGGTTGGTTGGAGAGGTCGTAAAGATCAACACGTGTCTGCAGGTGACTGTTGCTCTGCTGTTGATTCTGTCTGGATTTAATGAAAACGCTCATTTATAATTAAACACCTGACATGACACCTCTGCTCAGAATCACAGCCCATAACTGATGTGGTCTGTCACTGAATGTCACATTGAGTGCAGACTTATGACAAATGCTGCTGATAAACACACAAATATATCTTCATAATCACCTCTCAGAACTGATAATTAGCATTATTCCCATGCTAATTCAGTCTGCTGTTAGAACTCTTACCTCCTAATTTACTGATAGAACAGTTGTCATTTGACTCTCCTTGTCACTTGTTCTGCCTGTTTATGTTTAAACACCGTGACATGTGTTTGCTACCTGTATTTAGATGAAGAGTCCATCTGTTTGTAGCTTTACTCTAGGAAAAGTAGTAGTGTATTTTAAACAAATGGAACAAATGTGTAATTAAATGAGAGCTATTTATGGAACGATTCTGGATTACAACTGAACTATTTCTGAAAAAAAATAGTCCATGTATATAAGTATTATATAAGTATATATTATATATATTATATAAGTAGGTGTGTAGGTGAGGTCATTTTTTTGTCTTGATATAGTGCATGAATGAACGATAATGATGTTAATTGATGTGCTTTGTGATTTAAAAGCATTCTGACAGAAGTTCAAACATGACACATGAAACATTTGTAACAGTTGACAACATTCATTCAACACTTACACTTACAGTGACTTTACTTTGATGGATTTTAACTGAAATAGTTACACTACTGTAATATTTTAAGGAGGGATGCTGGTAATTACAACCAATTACATTTACAAAGCAACTAAACACTGAATACACCAGTTCTAAGTATAAGAATAGACAATGGAAAGCATCGAAGCAGCTGTGTAATTCAATTTCTGTCAACATTCAACATATAGTTACAAAAGGAAATAATAAAGTGTGTGTAAAAGCTAAAACTGGGATTGTTTGTGCTGTTCCCATTCGAAGATGAGAAGAAGAGGTTTTCACTAATTCTGCATTTGCCTTCCGTGAGCTGTGTGTTTGCATTGGAGTCCACAGAGGGAAACCACTGTGTGTCTCACCAGAGCTTTAGACTGCAGCTGTTTGGGGAAAGTAAACATAGTTGGGGCTTGGGGGGCGTCGAGGGACTACCAATCTTCCTGCATTGATACCCACAACCTGCGTCACGGGACCATCTATCTCTGACGATGCACACGTGAACATTTTATGCCTGGAATGAGGAGTACTTACATTTCACCCCGGTCACCTTGATTTCATTTCGCTCCTTCATGAATGAATCCTTTGACTGTCCCTGGAGAATGATTCATATGACGGGGGATTTATTTCCTTTACATCCTGATTTTATCATTCAATTTTTTCTGTCCTGCCCCCACAGGCTGAAAACAACAGACAATTCCTCTGGAACTCTGTTTACTGTGTGTGACGGTTTATTATGATTCGGATAAAAATACAGCCAGGAATGCTCTGTCTGAGCTGCAGAGAGATAAATCAGAAACAGACTGAAAGTTCCTTCCTCTGTGTCGTTTGTATAGATTCGGGCTCTTCCTCGTTTGTTCAGACGTACGTGGGGTATGTGAGTGGTCATGAAATAAAAGTGCAAAAAGTACAATTAAGTAGACGTGTTTAGGTCGGTCTTGGGTTCACTCCCTCTAATCTTACAACTCATTTCTTAAAACAACAACAAACAAACAAAAAAACATGAGAATTTCATTGCAGTTGCATTACACACACACACAAACAAACACACACACACACTGTATATGTGCAGCGGCATTTTACCAGAAGTTTTGCAAAGTTACAGAAGAGCGTCGTAAAAGATTTGTTGCGTGACGTCTACAGTTGTCTCCAACATATTTCATTTGGTCGGTCGGCTGGAAAAACACCATCACACACACACACACACACACACACACACCAGCAGGAACCCTGTGCTGCCTTGAATTCACCTGACAGATGTCAGCAATGCAGCTGAGTCAAGATGCTGTCGATGAATCAATTCAGTCTTTGTGTCCTCTGACAGGGAAAAAGTGTGTCAAGTCATTTCAGACGACCAGGAGGGAAAATGTGTGTGTGTGTGGTTCCTTTCATACCGGCGTCAGACCGCTGCCAAGCTTCCGATACGTAAAGAACCTGAGCAGAGGGTTTTCCTTTCATCCTGGCAAAACTCAGCACACTGATTTAAAAACAACATATGGGAGGGCTAAGACTATTTACTGCAATGTTCAGCAAAGGGTAGAAAAAGACTGATGGTCGTGTCAAAGGTCCAAACGCTCTGAGCTCAGAGGTTCTCAGAGCTGGTCTCTGGCATTAAGCATCAGGATGTGACGGCTGTGGGGCAAAATGAGGAGGATTTTGGGAGTTTCCTGGAAAAGACACAAGCATGTGATCTTGCTATTGGCAGTTCCTGTGTGATGAAGGAAACGCCTGGAGTGCGAGCTGGGGATGAAGTGTCAGATGGTGATGAAGTGAGTCAACATCACTGTATCAGAGGAACCGAGGTTTTTTTACTTCAGTCTTGTTAGCACAGAAATTGCTATAAGATCGGCATGAATCACCAGTAAGACAGTTTTTCGGACCATGGGATCGCCGCTCTGAGAGCTGGGAAAGTCATGTGACACAAACCGTCCAATGACAGCTGTAACATTAGGCTGCGGCCAACGCGTCAACGCAGACCCTGTGCTGTAGGTACGGCGTCAGATTGATGCATAAATCGGGCTTAACTTGAAACCATGAAAGTGTATTCATGAAAAATAAAGCGTTTTTCATACAAAGGCAAAACAAGTTGACAGTGATCCAGGCAGAAAAGAGAAAAGCCCAGTTGTTCCTTATTCACAATGAAGGCTATTTCCATCCCGATCAAATTACTGTCAAATCACCTTTTCTACAATCTGATCACTCAGGCTCAAATTAAAAAAAAAAAAAAAAACACCTTAACACCGCGGCAGCTGTTGCTCCTTTGCTGCACCAGGAGAAACAAGGGAGCAGTCGCCATTAAAAATAGAATCATTTGGCTGCCGGTTCTATTGTCCTCCTCTTGGCAATGTTCGGTGCTGTTACGCAGCTTAATTATTTATGTTGTTTGGCCACGTTTATCAATGGAGAAAGCACACAGGGAATCGTAATCGAATAAATAAAGAGAGGACGCTGGCTAGCTGTTCGCAGACGCTGGGGAATCTGCTGTGTGGATGGACTGCTGGGGAACGGCAGTGATGCACGCTTTCACACCCAGCATGGAACACGGCAAAACCCTGCGATCTGTGAACTGCGAACGTCTGTCGACACCAGAATCTGTCAGTTCTCAACATAACACAAAAACCATCCGAGCCAATGGCTGTTCTGTACCGCCGAGCCTTCCATATGCTCAAGCAGCTCTCCAATGTGCAGTTGTGTCTCTGCTGCTGCGTGAGAATCATTAAACATTCACCTCGTCTACACTGAACTTGTTTTCTCTCTGATGGCCGCACATCTCTGCCCGCCAGTGCTGTTTGAACCGGAAGAGGGCTCAGACTGCTCGTCAAGATGATATATCCCGAGAAAATGATGGAAACATTTGAACCAGAGTGTTTTGAGTTCTTCCTCAGCTGGTGATTAAGTCTCATGAAAAACCATTTTGCCCAGACACAAACAAACAAACAGACACAGCGGACAGCAATCGCTTGGCCGAGGAGTTTTCATTCAACAGATTTGGCTTCTTCTGATATGAGACGATCGCCACTGCGGCGCTGAGGAGGAGAGGCAAACACTGCAGCAACACACTTCGTCTCCAGGCAAAATCCTCTTCTCACGTAAAAAAAGGAGAAAATTAGGAAATAAAAGAGTGGAACAACAGCCGGTTGTTCCCTTTGGTCCCTGATGATGCCAGTGTTAGTTTTACATCATTGTGGTGACACATTGCTGCTGTGGTTGAATGCGAACACAGGAGAAACAGGAAGTAGAGTTGCTGCTGACTTTTGTATTTTATGCTGACAAGTACTCAGATCCTCAAAAGAATAAAAACGGCACCTTAAGGAGGATGTAATGATCTTCAGGATATTTGAGGATGTAACCCTCCAAATAATCGCATCTATCAGAAGAGGAGGGTCAGGCAGGCAGAGCCAAGACATTTTCTACAAAACAATGGAAAAAAACATCTGGAATTCAAATGATCACAATTTGTCCACAACTGTTTCAGTCATACAAGACAAACCTCATCCACCACTGGACAACGGACATTGGAAAAAGAAGTACAACCACCTAAAACAGACGGGAGAACCTGCAACCATCAGCAGCGAGTGTTTGTGGCACGTTTACAGCTACAAACGCTGCAGGTGCACGCCAGCGGTCCATCACACCGTCAATGTTTAGACAATAACGTTGTTCCCCAAACTCTTGTTTGGTCATTTTACAGTGATCGGTGTAAAGATAAAAAATACAAAACAAACATGCACATGTTCTTAGACATGTTGGATGATGTACTACTTTGTCACTGTACCTGCCCTGTCGAAGATTAAAAGTGTGTGTGTGGTGTTGCAGGTAAATCCAGCAGCTGGTTTGAAAACACCATGTCAGAAAGCAGCAGACGGAGAGGAAGTGGTGCAGACTCACCTTTTAAGTTTTTCGGGTTGTTCTGCTTGGTGCGTGGCATCTTTCTGCGTCAGTTCACAGGTGCATGTTGGGGGAAGTTGGTTTGACTGCTTGACCTTTAGAAGGGACGCGTCCTGAGTCTGGGTGCATCTACAGAGAGGAAACACAGAGCTGAGCATGAAATCCACACTTCACTCGTCTCCACTGACTGAGCTTCCTGGGACACTTTTCATCTCTGGAGTACATGAGCAGTGCGGCCCGAGCTGCTGTCAGATGGAGGAGGTGTGACTATGTTCTCCTCCTCATGTGTAAGCTCTGCTGCAGCAGCAGCAGCAGCAGCTGCTGCTATCTGCCACTCCGATCGCAACAAAAGACAGAGAGGTGGAGGATCGGCTGTAGCGTACGTCTGATTGTCACGTCAGCCCCAGTGATGGATGAGGCAAACAACAAGATGCTGTGTGAGCCAGCGACGATCGCTCAGGGCGAATGGGCGGGCCACCAGGAGGTTACCGTCACAGTTACACAGTTAGACCACAACAGAAAGTCCTTTATGCAAATCATCCAGAAAACAAGCCACCCACCTGCACAGGAGACCCGATCTGTCTCTGTTTTTTTTTTCGACGCCCTTGCATACGACGAGACATGTAAATTCTGCTGAGGTAGAAGAAACACAAGACACACCGGTGGGTGTTCGACAACCTATGAAGCCGACAAGTGCTGCAAAAGCTGCCGTGTGCTGACTGATGTGCACAAACAACCGCAGAGGAAAAGCTCACGTCTGCAAAGCATCAAATCCTTTGGTAAAAATCCAATTAAAAGCCCATTTTTCATACTTTCCTGCACTTGCATCAGGTCTACCATGTCCCCATGACACCTCCTGTGCTCCTGCCAGGCCACAGCACCCTGCAGAGAGCGGCTTCAGGAGTCAGCCTTTGTTTGCCCTCACCAGTGTTACATAACACTTACTACAACTCCATCATTCTTCTCCACACACTTGGTACATGTGGCGCTAGAGCAATGACATCATCACACGGTGGATTTCACTGTGCACGTCGGCTGCACCAGCTCCCAGGAAGAAAGACAGAAAGAAACAACACATCCATGATACATGCTGTCACGCGGTGAAAAGACGGAGAAGCTTCTCACCTGGCTCCTGCACTGATGCTCAAGTCTGAACGGGATCGACGACGCAGAGGAGGCGGATGGGGGGAAGTCAGTCAGTCCGTCGGTCCGCGCGCGCGCGCGCGGGCGCGTGCGTGGGTGCGTGTGTTTACGGAAACACCCCGATACGGATTCAAACAACAGCTGTAACACAATGTCCCAACGCTTGCAAGTGGCTCATGGAAGATGCTCACACCTGAGGGTCGGCCGGAGGTGTTATGTAAAAGCGGGATCATCCAATCAGCGTCTTCACCATCAAAATAACAACAGCCATGTTGTGTGTTTTGATTGTTTTTTTTTTGTGTGTTGTTGTTTGTTTTTGCCCATGTGGGGCAGGTGGGTGCAGATACGACAGTGGCAGGATGAAGTCAGCAGAATCGGAGCATGCTGATGCGTATTTTTGTGCCTGTTGCAACACGTGAACGCCCTGCGCGCGAGGGAGGAGCCAGGGAAAACCCCTCTGTCTCTGCAACAGCTTCCCCTTCTCCAGCCGAGTCCAGCCGAGCGCAGCCGAGCGCAGCCGACGGCGACTCGGTACCGGTGGACACGAACACCGACACACACACACACACACACACACACACACACACACCCCACATGAACACACTGCAGGTGACCGAAGGCAGCGACAAAGCACCGGAGAGGTTCACGTTGAAAGCACCCTACAGGGTCGATAGGAGACCACACCGAATACAACACAGCGGCAGCAGCCGCCCGGTGCAGCCGGACGGTCGGTCGCGCCGTTGGCGGTAAACCGATGGAAGCATGTCCGAGGCAATGCAGCTGTAGCCGAGGCAGTGACAGAAACCCGCCCGCTGTCGGCGGAAACACGCAGCGAAACAAAACAAGCGCACTCCGAGTGGATTTCTTCATACTCACAGGTGCAGTTTGTTAGCTACTGTCAGGCTGTAACACACCTTTGGAGGAAACAGGGCTTCAGCTCTGTGTTTCTCCCTCTTCACCTTCTCCCTCACTTTCTATTGCAGGAAACGAACAGGCTCACTGACGTCAACGGGGGTCCCGTCTCCGCCTCCCAGCACCGGGTGGTGCCTCCAGCCGCAGGGGGGGGTCCGACGGACGCAGCGACGGTGATTTTGTTTACCGAAAAACGAAATGAGGACTTCTTACCTGTGGATATACGTGTAAGTTAAATAGAATAGAATCATAATACTTTGATAATTACGCATAAACCCGTTAATGTCGTCCACGGGAGACGGGTCATGGACCGTCGATTGTCGCCGGCCCCCTAGCGGACCCCCGCAGGCTTCTTCTCGGCACATAGTTTCGGACTGACGGTTTTCCCGGAGGTTCCTTGTTGTCAGGTCACGTTGTGCCCCTCCGCCACAACCGACCGGGCTTTCCCATGTCCTGTCCCGCAGCGGGGACCTACCACAGGGCCTTTCTGCACCAGGACCAGGCTTCCAAACGAGCACCGATGGAGCTCAGTTCACTATTACTGGAGTGAACAGGAACGTGACAGCGTTCTCTGCTCCATGTAAAGTCAAGTCAGGGCACCTCACAGGATCGCAAATAATCTGCATAGTCAGACACCCTCTGACCTTTGACCTTTGAAATATATATAAAAATGCTAGGAAATCGGCAGAAAAAAAACAGACGATTCCCATCAAGCAATGCAGAAAAGACATCATGCCATGGAGATATGTGATAAATTCAAAACAGATACATTTAGAGAATGACATCGTAATTTTCAACATCCGGCTTATAAATCTACTCAAACTTTACTGCTTAGATTCAATCAACCTTTGCCCACCGCTGAACTCCCTAAAAATAAATACATAGATAAAACCTGCACATTCAGTTATGTTGTAGACGACCAGTTTCACCCGTGTGTAATTCACACCTTCAGTAGGCCACTGTTGCAAAGTGTGTGTGTGTGTTGAGAGATATGTGACAGTTGAAGCAAATCACTTTAGTTTATTCTCACAACCCACTCAGTTAGAAATGTCAAAAGGTAAAAGAAGATGCTTTGGTGTGAAAGTATTAAAACTCTGCTGGTACATTTAATCATTTTAGAGAACTAATAAGCGTGACTAGAACAAAGGATATCAAATGAATACCTGACTAACAAAAAGTATTGTTGAAAAAAGAAAACACTGATATCTTCCAGTATGAACTTGGGTCATTGCCAGTGACCTGCAGACTGGGACCTGATCTGTGAGTGTGACTTAGTCCAGCTATGACACATCACTGAACCAAAAAGGTCATGTTACATTTGCATGTTATGTTTGCCGATGGATGAGTAATAGTTTTTCAGATAAATGCATAGAGGAGTCAGGAGTTGTCAACAAGCTGTTCTCTGCAGCGGAGCCACAGCAGCATGACGTTATTGTGCATTTAACAAACGAGCCACATTTCAGGCGTCATCAGAAGTTTCCAGTCACTCTGTGGTTTAGGTCAAAGTTGAGAACCGAGTCAAAGCGGTTTAATCACAGTAAAACTGAACACTGAGAATTTGATTTAACAATGACATGTGCAGGATTAAGTCAAATAAAATCCAGTTTGATGAGTGTGATTCCGAAACATCAAATCCCAACAACAGTTATCTCATGACTCTTATTCTAATGGAAACTCAACATCTACATTCTTCTTGGTGATGGGGGAGAGGAAAAACTTTCTGTTCCCAGGTGCAGTTTGTGGATGGAGAATCATAAAACATGTTTCGAGAATCAAGGTCCTTTCATATTCTCTGTTCTTCATGACATCACACTACCGCTATGCAGAGAGGTCATGCTGGTCGTGTGGTGGAAAACAAAAGTCGGCGAGTTACAGTCACACAACTGACTTCCGCTTGTGTACAAACGTCCCTTTCATGTTGTTTTTCTGCAGCACGTAGACAATGAGAATTTGACTGAAATCACTCCATTGAGGCTAATTTGAACAAAAATAGTTTTAGTTCATTATCTAATCGTTCTTGTTGTGAGAAACATGAAGTCAATCAAAGACACTTTGCTGCAGTGAAGCAAATCTCCTCATTAATAAGTGATTGTGTGACAGCCGCCCACCATCATATCACAGGCTTCCTGCAGACTGCAGAGTGGGACTCTTGGCTCAGTGGAGCTTTATGACTCACCTGTTTCAGCTCCAACAACCTAAAATGGCACATTTGAATAGTGGATTTTTTTTTTGCAAGAGTTGGAACAAAGTTGTCTTATCACACTGACATGTGAACGTTGATGCAGCTTTTCTTCTCATACGGGTTTATTTTGTACGGATTAATGATGTGATTCTGTTCATCTCCAAAACATAAGGAGGGTTTTGGAAGATTAAACACATAAATATAAAGTTTTGTCCAATGAGACCTTTTTCCATTTGCTGCCATCTGCACACCCACGTAAATACTGAGATGTTTTTTTTCTGTGTATGACTGAGTATGATGTGAAAACATCACACAGCCCTGTAGGAGGCCTGTGGAAGAACAATGAAGGCACTGGCCCTTCATCATCATCATCATCATCATCATCATCATCATCACTGACAGAACAAAGAGTTCCAGACGTGGCGACACAGTGGTACAGTGGTTAGCACGGTTCCATCATAGCAAGAAGGTCCCAGGTTCCTGGACTCTTTCTATGTGGAGTTTTCATGCTCTTCCCCGTGTCTGTGTGGGTTCTCTCCTGGTACTCCGTCTTTCCTCCCACCTCCAAAAGCATGCAGAGGTTAACTGGTCACTGTAAATTGTGTGAAAAGTGTGAGTGTGTGTGTGTCAATGGTTGTCTGTCCTTCATGTGGGCCTGATGAGCTGGTGACACGTCCAGGGTGGATGCTGACGTTCACCCGTTGACAGCACAACCCGCCACCCATAACCGTAATAAATGAAAGAAGATGAATGAATGAATGAGTTCCAGAAGTTGACGGAACCTTTAAGTCCCCAGATCTATGTCTTCAGGAAATGTTCATAAATCCAGTGTAATGAATTTACAGCTAATGTCTTGGAGTCAGACACAGCTCAGATTCTTCAATTATTCTGAACTGTGCTGGTGATTCACATATCCTTTTTTTTTTTAGAGCATTGTAGATCATTGTCTCTTTTTTCCACACCTTGGACTGTGGCAGTTTTGGTTTAATTTAGTTTGATTTGATATGACGTCCTGTTACACCTGTTGATTGTTTCTCCTGGAGGAGCACATTGTCTTTGGTGTGACTTTAAAAAAGTCAAATTTGTGGTTTGTGGTTTCATCCGCAATCTTTTTTTTTAGTCAAAGTCTACGATGTCAGGTATTTGGCTGGACAGGTATTTTTTTAATTGATGTAATGGAGTTTGCTCTCTGCACGTTACATTGCAAGCAATCTCAGCGTGTTACAGGTAAAGGACCCGGGACTATGAAACAGTCATGATGCTTAAATAAACAGATGCAAACGCTGCAAATAGAAGAACAATAAAAACACACACAATGTTTAAAGATGAATAAAATCAATAAATATATAAGCAGAACAGCCCAGCAGAACAAAAGTCACTTATGTGAAGACGCACTGTAAAATGTCCAAGTATAACTGATGTTCATGGGAGTACTGCTGCTATTTTTTTCTAAAACTTTTCTCTTTGTATTAAAAATAGATATTTATTGAATGCGACTCTGTAAAGAAAGAGCATATTCATAAGGGAATGCCTGTGTCCTATTTCTCTTGGCACACGGTTAGGCCTTTGGCTGAAGATTAATGTAGCTGAAGTATTTATAGGGTGGTGTCCTTTCATCCCCTTTTCTCAGTATGTTTCCTATTGCTGCAGATATGCAAGGAACTCCTTATAAACACCCGACATAAATACAGGACAATGGTTTTGGCTCCCAGGCTGTCCTTTGGAGATAAGCCCTGACATATACACATCACCCGGGACACTTCAATTTAAACACCATTATGGAGGCAAGAAGCAGAGCACACACAGCTGCTGGCCTCTATAACAATATATTACAGCTTTCAATTAGAGGTGTCATGGCTGGGAGAGGAGAATTATGGGGTTCAATTGTCCATTGGTCTTTGTGTAATTTATTTTTTCCCCCAGATTTATTTTCATAATGATGAAGGCAACAATGGGGTTTATGCAAATAAGCTGTTGTTTTGATTTGTTACTGCTATGGAGAAGACACATTTCTATGCCCATATATCCATATGTATTTTTTTAGCTGTGGTGCACACACTGCTGGATGCTTTGTTTGCACTACGCCATGTCATGTTACATAACTCAGGCTGTTACCATAGTGATGATTAGACTCCATCTCAGTCATGCTTTATGCACGCATACACACACACACACACACACACACACACACCTGCACCTGCACCTGCCAGCAAACTAATCAGTTCGGAATAACCCTGAATCAGTTTCCAGCTTTAACAAATGAACGATTGAAAAACAGCGCTCAAATAATAAAGTTGACATTTCAACATCTTTCAAGCGTTTCCAGCATTTTCCATCATAATTACTGCTATTACATGAGTGTATGTAACTCATAGCACTGTAGCAATTTGGTCATTATACAAACATATTTTAAACCTCACTGGGGATTTCCTGGTTATATAAAAGTTGATGAAAACGAGGTGCAGAGTTTTCAGCCAGTCATGCCAGCAATATATAGAGACTGCACCCAGCTACATGTAACATGTAACATCCCATGTTCTCACGTGAATATCCAAGAATGGACAAAGCTAACATGCAGGAACATGGTAGCAACACTTTATGCTATGTTCATCAGTTCATTTTTAACGCGTGACCATGCACACATGCTGTAAACCACCTTAAAAGTTGCAGAAATGTGCAATAAAAATAAACTTGCCTCGCCTTAACAGTATGATGAAATTTGGTAGCATAGCTTAGAAGGACAATGCTAACATGCAGGAATTCAGCGCCTATTGTTTATGGTGTTTATTGTGTTCATCACAGATAAGGACAATACTAACACAAATTAATTCATGGGTTAAAACATGTGCATCAGTAAATGTGCTAGCGAGCTTAGAAGGACATTAGTGGCTAATGTGTTTTGTTGTGTATTTAATTGTGCTAGCATGCAGGCACTTGCTAATCACTAGAAACATTACACAGCTGATCCTGGGGGAATGTTATTTTTTGCACATGATGAATCAAGCTACCATTGAACAATAGAAGTTCGTAACACAGGAGCAAAAACATATGACAATAAAAGAAACAAATTCAGAGGGTTACACTGAATTTGGGCTGGAAAAAAATCTGGTTCAATCAGATAATGACAAAAGCTCCCTCACATTGTTGAGTCACGTGTGCATCATGTGTGCATGTTCCAGTGTCTTCGGGCACATAGGGATCATAACTGTCCCAAAACAGCTGGGCACCAATCCAGAGATGCTTATCAATAAAAAAAGCAGTGTGTGTGTGTGTGTGTGTGTGTGTGTGAGAGAGAGAGAGAGAGAGAGAGAGAGAGAGAGAGAGAGAGAGAGGGACAGAGAGAGAGGGAGAGAGGTGTCATTGTTGGCCGTTACAGGGGGAGTATTTGACAGTATCCCATTGTCATCCATCATGACCATGGAAAGTTGTGCAGTGAATGCAGGATGGCAGGTCACCGAGTATCAGCTGCTTTTATTTCAACTCCATCTGAATGCATGTGTTCATATGAAAATAGCTGACATGGAGACCTGATTTAAACAGAGACTCTGTGTTTGTGTAAATCTCTTTGGTTAAAGCTGAAGTCAAGCCCGAGCCAATTTAAGACCATCTTCAAGCATGGTACAGTACGAGGATTTGATGTTTAATCAGCGGAGCAGAAGTGGAAAGATGTCGTTGACTGCATTAGGTGAAAGAATCTTACGCCCTACACTAATCCCTGGTGAGAAAATCACTTTGCCTGACGCCAGCTTTAAACGCGGCATTTCTCGGAAAAGTATTGCTGAGGTAAACCCCGTTTCAACCCCAGTGGCTCAATCAAGCACTCACTGCCCTGCAGAATGAGTCTTTAGGAAAAATAAATTCCTCTTTTTTCACTCTTCCCAAGTGACCCACATAATGTTTAAATGATAAAAAGAATGTTTTTAAGCTGTTCTTCAAAGCAACGCCAACATCCCTCTTCTCTTCTGGTGCTTTGCGTTGAGTCGAATGGAGCCAGGGAACTGGTACACTCCTGCAGAGTTTCCATTCAGCAGCAGATGCGGACCTGCAGAGCGGGCTGCGACAGCTGTGGCGGCATCTCGGCAGCATCGCCCAAGAGGATGTGGGATGAGGAAGGCCAGACTGGAATTCTGGAAGCTGAAGTAGAGGAGTGTTTTCAGGAGCAGGCTGGTGTTGTGTCAACATTTCCAGTGACGTTACCACAGAGGGAAAAATCCCTCTTAAAGGGAAGGCCGGGCTGTGCTAATAAGGGAAAATGCTTTAAGTGTGTGCTCATATGACACTGTCTGTTTGTGTGATTTCAGTGCTGGGTGGAGAAGTAATATAGAAGTTAGTTTTAGTTTGAATATATAGGCCAAAAAGTACTACTATTACTTTGAAAGGCTAGTTGCCAGATTAAAATATCGGAATTGTACATTTCTGTCAACGAATATACATCACAGGATGTTAGCATTAATTCATTATTCATGATCTTTATTATGGTTAAACTCTGGGAGGAAAAACAATTCCTGGATAGGTTCAGGAAAAAACTATTACATCCTTTTAAGTCTTCATATATCAACATTTTCCATTTGTTTGTTCTCAACATGCCTGGAAAACATTTGCAGGAAGGAAAAAAAAATAAAAAACAAGGAAAGCTCAAGTCAGCTGCACTGTTGCTACTTTTAGAACTTCACTGGAAAAGAAAATGGGCAGGAAACAAAGAAACACCCCCGGTTAACTCGGAAAAATGCTGCTTCAGTCGGGAAGCACTTGGTGCTTGATACATTGTCTGATTTATGGGTTACACACTGCACTCGATAACCCTCCACCATCCCTGTGCACTCAGCCTCCGGGGAACGTCAAAGCTCAGCAGCTTCTGAAGCATAAAGGAAAGAGACCTGAGGTCTCTGGGATCCTGTTTATCAGTCTGTTAAATAAGTCACAGAGCTGAAAGACGCTGTCAGTGTCTGTGCCGAACATGTTTAGGACTGGACTCTGTGCATCCATAGGGGAATATTTGGAAGCAGTTTAGGTCTGATCTGATCTGAAGGCACTTCATCAGCAGGTGAAACTAAAAGTAAGAACGGCTAAAAATGAAATAATCCTGTATTACACAATGTGTTATAAAACGGTTGAGCAATGTTGTCGTTGTTTCTCAAGCAACGTCAACAACATTGATCTTTTATGTTGTGTGTCACTGTCTGATCATTCATCTTTAGAAGGGAGACAAGGAAGAAGAAGGAAATGAAGAAGAAGAAGAAGAAATTATTATATGTCAGTTTTCGGTTTTTTGTCCTCCGGATTTAACCAATGTCAGGCTCCCAGGGAGCACATGGGGGTTTCGGTACTCAAGGGTACCTCAGCAGGTAACCCAGGTGGTGAACTGGCACCTCTTCAGCTGCCAGCCCACTTCCATATTGTGTTCTGCATTTGATTTGACATATTGCATATTAACACACACACGCACACACAAGCACACGCCGAGTATTATTTGGAGATCTGTGCCTTGCTCCTTGTGATCCCATCTGCTGTTCCAGCGAGGGGACGTGCATCCCGCCACATGTTCCTTCCTGCCCTTTGTGTCCTGGGGATTGATCCAGTGTCTTGCTCAAGGACACTGTGACATGAACTCAAACCGAGAGCCTGCACTGCTCAGAATAGGTAATAATGCTAATTTTATTTCTAGGCCCCTTTCAGGGTCTCAAAGTCCCCTTACAAACAAGAATGAGCGAGTGATTCCGATCCGTGCAACTGAGAGCTGAGCTTCGTTCTAAACACTTGTGTGCCCCCTGTGGACAATGGAGAAACACTTCAGCTTGCACTTCTTTCAGTATTTTCACAAGGACCCTTGTAGGAAGCTGATTTATTTGTAGTAAGATTTAATCAACCATTCTTCTGCGTTCTCTTTCTTTTCTTTTTTCTCTTTCTCCATCCGATACAATGCAAAGGTTTACGATCGTTCATGAAGAATGGAAACGTCTCTCGGTGTTAAAATCTAAAGTCTTTCACCCCGCAGCACGTCCGATTCACGACGTGATCATCATACGTCTCCAAACAGATCAGACAGATATGATAAGTGGTGCTGACATGTTGGACAAATCAATTCCAGAAATCCTCCCTCACTCAGTGTGACAGCTCACATCAATAGTTCCTGTCAGCGTGTTCTCACAGAGGACGTGTGATGTTCAGTCAGTGTAGATCTGACAATGGATTTCAAGCAGAGATCACTTTTTATAGAAGTCACACTTGATCAATCAACCAGCCTTGTTTCAACTGATGTGTATTCACTCTTTATGTTGTTGTTTTCCAATATTTCTCTGACATCTCATCTTCTTGACCATGGTGGTGAGGTCGTTGAGGACAGCGAGACAAAAAACGGAGGTGTCTATGAAATCACATAAAATAAACAGGTACTGGACTACATGACGTGAAATGCTTCATATTGTTTTTTAATGCCTGACCTCATCATTCACCTATTAAATAAAAATGGCTGCATGTGGCTAGGTGTCCACACGGCTCTGTAAATGATCCCTGTCGCTGCGTAAACAGGTATTAACATGTTGACATGATCCCAACCAACAGTTGCTGCAGGTCCCTCACTCATCTTCTGATTGGTCTCCCTGCTCCACTGTCACATTTGTGCTGGTGCGTGAAGCCTGCGGATGTCACACTGGAGCTGACGGAGCTTCATTCTCAGGTCCGTCCACCTACCAGAGCTTTAAAGTCAATTAAAACTGTGGTGTTGTGTTCAGGGGCTCGCTTGGGTACAAGAGTGCCCCCTCAGTTCGGTCCCACTCCGATGAATTATTCATGCCACACATCACACACCTCCCACGCTCAGCCTTATGTAATATCAGCCACGCGTGTAGAAGCGTATGCATATACGTGTGTGTGTGTGTGTGTGTGTCTGTGTGAGTGTATTTTTATCCAGACTGGGATTGAGGGAACTGTGACTCATTCCCTTTGCTGTTTATTTTTACCCCACAATCTGCCCACCCACCCACTGCCTGTTCCCAGGAGGAAGACGAGATGCTTCCGACATTCCCCAACAGACCCGTGTTGTTATGATATCGCTACAAATTCATGCAAGACCAAAGATGAACAACAAATTAATTGAATCACCAAGAAAGCTGCAGATAAATCGCAAATGAGTGGAAGCGTGTTCATGGAACATAAAGATAACACATGTTGTGTTGTTAATGTGTTTACAACAGTCGCAGGCTTTACCGTGGTGGATCCAAGAAATACACAACGAGACACAAAGAAAAAAACATTTTAAGAGTGAGGTGATGTGAAGTAGTTTGGATGTAATTCAATCATTTTTCATCCTGCAGCAACTTCTGGGTCGTTAATCTGTCTGTCTGTCTGTTAGTCTGTTTCTTTATGTCATTGTCTGAGGCTGATTTGAATATTCCAACATGGAGCGAGACGATAAGTCCATCTGTGTGTGTGTGGACATGACCTTATATTTGACTTAGGTTGCTCTGTGATGTTCTATCTGTACGTATACGTGTACTCACCACAACACACACACACACACACACAGACACACACACTCTGGAATGCCTTTGGTGTGTAGTCACTAGCACAAAAGCAGCATTATGTTTTATTACATAACGCTCCACCTGCCTGACTCACTCTCATCAGCGCTCGGCAACCTGCAGCTTCACCTCACACCTGCCAGCCGTCACCGGCACATTCCTGCTCGGTCCAAGCGCGCCAAGCAGCTTTTACTTCCTAAGCGGCCTTGGCAGAAAGGTCAGTGACCCAGCCAGCAGACTGAGCGTAATGACCCGGATGAATGTGTGCGTCTCCTTCTACTGCTTCAGCGGCAGTCAGAGGATGGCGACAGCATCGTCTCAGCAGTGGCTTGTTACCGCCGCAGACCCCGTGGACCCGAGCAAAATGTCACGACCTGGGTCTGGCAGGAAGGCTCCGGTCTGGAGGGGCCCTGATAGGGTTCCGCCATTGTCCCCTCCATCTTGGAGAATGCCATCTTTGCCTGTCTGTGGCATTTTCCTTGTGAGCTGCGCGTTACGTAACTGTTCCGCCCGGTTTGTCGGGTTAGAGGGAGAGGTCAAGAGGAGGAGGTACAATGTTTTTTACTGTGAATAAACTATTGATGAGGATGGAGCTTGTGTATAGCACATCTCATCTGGATCAAGAAACCCCCAGATGTTTCGCAGCTACAACTTATTCAGAGATGTTATGTAACCAGCAGCAGCAGCAGCAGCAGCAGCAGCAGAGTGGATGAAGGAGGAAATCTTTTTGTCTTGTATCTCGAAGCATCTGACGCTGTCAGTGTACGACGTGACGTTATCTCACCTGAGAGATGTGCAGCCGTATGTAACTGTGTAATAAGGGTCTTAAAAAGACTGAAAGCAGAGAGTCTTATCACCGCACCAAACCACCTAGTCGGTCTGAAAGGGAAAGCGAAATCCTTCAGGAGGGAAAATCCAGTGATGGATGACACATCTGCAGATCACGGTACGAACGGTTGAGGTCAATTACACAAACACATGAAAGTAGAAGTCACGGTAATCTGCATCGTCATAATCTACATCTTCTCCCGTTGCTGCGGTAACGGGTCTCAGACCGGTTGTGCCGGAGCTGATCCCAGCTGTCAACGTGTGAACGTCAGAGTTCAACCTGGAGGGGTCACCAGCTGATCACGGCCACCGGAAGGACAGACGAACCATTCACACTCACATTCACACCTACGGGTGATTTACAGTGACCTCAGCACGCTTTTGGAGGTGGGAGTACCCGGAGAGAACCCACACAGACACAGGGAGAGCATGCAGACTCCACATCAGGCCAGGAATCGATCCAGGATCGTCCTGCTATGTGTCAACCACTGTCCCACCGTGTCATCCATCTTCCAATGGGAAATTAGGTACATTTGTTAATAACTTGTCCCTCTGTAGTCAAACTCCACTGTGTGAACTTCATCCAGAGGAAAAAATAAGCTCAGTGAGATTCGACAGCCACAACGTTACTGAAGAGGATCATTTGTAATTGCTTGAACAAACAAGTGCCGGACGGTTTTCTCTTGTAATGGCTCTTTGTTTCTGAAGAATCGGAGGGCATCAGCGGCACACAACTATTAATCTCCCAGAGGAGCTCTTCATCCGGCGATGGTGAGTCACCACAGCAGCGTGAGGGAGCAGTGGGTCGGGCCAAGCACCCCACAGGGGAAACTCATTAAAGTCATATGTTGCCTCAAGGTCCATGTAGTAGCTTCGCTGGAGCTTTCAGTCATATTGCATCACCAGTAAGAGGGTTTTTTTTCTTTACCACAAGAACATGTTGGGATTTGGTCCCTGTTTTGTCCAAAATTGTAGTCGCTTGCTCTCTTATATATTCATAGAAACGTCTCGAACGTTTTGAATAATAACATCACAGACACCAGAGGATTTCATCCACACAAACCCACATAAAAACACTGCTGAGTGACATAATGACCCGGAAAAACCTATAGACCGTTATACGCACAGAGCCAGATACGAATGTGCACGACTGCCTTCTCAAAGGTTTCTCACCATCCAGCAGGTTCAGGTCCAAACCCACCGGCGCTGACCTCAGCAGGCCCGTGGGTCTCTGGTGGAAAAACATCAGCATCCATATTGTCAGAGGTGTCAAAGGTCACACAGCTGATGTTAATGCCACATACTGTGACGTTCAGTCGCACACAAATCCGAGCTTTCAGGAACAGAATAGTCTGTCAGGTGTATTTCAGGTGTATTGGGATACAATCATTCCAATCATTCTCCCAGTGGGTTCAGCTTCCAGTGAATATATGAGGCTAAAACCTCGACTTACGGCGGATCATCGCCGCTTGGATCAGATATCGAGCAGCTAAGTGAGTGATGAGGTCTGTGACTCAGCTGTCAGTCCCAGCGGCTCAGGGGGGTGAGTCACTGCGGGGAACCCAGGGAGGCAGCCTCACTGTGAGGGATGAGATGCTGCCCTCTAGTGGCCGTAACGGGGAACAGCACTCGATGTGCAGCTTTGAAAGTTTGCATGTCCGGTTGATGAACCTGAAAGTTTTGACCTTTTTTTGACCTTTTAACCATAAAAACAAAATATCTCAATACCAGAATACTTACTTGCTCAAGAAATAGGAGATTTTTAATTCCAAGTGATACATATATGTTACAAATTCACAAATTCAATGATTCATTTTACTAACATAAACATAACTGTAAGTTCATCTTATGGGGAATCTTTATGGGGACCAAAGTGCTGGATTGTCAGAATCGCATCTCGAGTCACAGAGCAGAATCCTGAAAATCAGGAAAATAAAGATGGCAGACGAGTATTTGTGTTTTGTTTTGTTTTGTTTTGTTTTAGCCAAAATGAAATGTCATATAGAAGAATTATAAGATCCAAAGCAAACACTGATGGATGTACGGAGAACATACTGGATTCACTGTTCCTCCTGCCTGCTGCTGCTGGAGACAGCAGGTTTTTGTTGTTGTTGTTTTTTTTTAAATTTCATATTCATCTGATGTTTGTCACACCGTCGCACGCGACTACTGTTCCTCCACACAATAGTCCCTCATCAGAAACTAATCAATGATGAATGAGGGACCCTGCTGGTGGTCAAACGCCCTCATTGTTCTTCCCAAAAAGGAGACGTGGGGGGTTCTCGTAGACGCTCTGCAGAACAATGGAGCCAAAAAAGGCTAAGAGGTAATATTAAAGGGGCATGTCACTTTTTGTCAGGAACATGTTACTGGGTCCGACAAACCGGCGACCACTCCCCAGCCTGACTTGCATCTGTGTTGCCTCTGCAGGATGATATGCTCCATATTTAGGATATTACAGTCCGAGGGTGTGGTGGTGGGGGGGCTCAGGAGAGATCAGAGACGTCAGGCGCTGCTCGGACAGCAGGCCGAGCCTCTGCTGGCGACTGTTTGTGTGTTGTCTGCTCTTCATATACTGGACATTCTGGAGTCAGCTCCGCGAGCACAAAGGCGAGGTCAATAACGTGAAGTGATCTGCCGGGTCAAAGGACTCGGCACGGTTCCAGCCATTGTTGACCGGGTGTTTTTTTCAAAGCAAGCATGCTTGCCTCGTCTACGCTCACGCTCAACTCTTGAGTATTTCCTGCGGAGGAAACAATAAGACAATAGCAGCGAGTGGCTCAAAGACAGGCGACATTTAGATGTGCAAAGTGGAAAGTGTGTTCATTATGAGAGCTCTGTCAAAGGTTTTTGTCCCGTTCTGGAAAACACAATGACACAAACTGTATCTGTATTAAAAACAACAATCTCCAACAGAAATATTACTCTGAAACTATTTTTCTAAGTAAATGAAATGTTCACTCTGGTTGTAGAGATTTGCAAACGTGCATATTGAGACAAATGGTTTGTTTGGTTTGTAACGTACATTTGAGGTCATTTGGAATGTTTTCGAGGCTTCAGTTCCCACTTCTGCATCCATAGTGATCAACTTTGAGATTAACATTCATCTTCAAACACAGAAAATGGGCCATGCAATCTGCATCGACATGCATTCATGCGGAGCTGCAAGCCTTGTGTTCTGAGTGGATGCAGTGCGATTTCAGGTCATGTAAGGAAACAAATATTATTGTGTGTTATGTACAGCTCACTCCTGCATTCCTCAGTTTACCACACACTCATACATACCAAATGCCACATTCCTTGGCCTCTTATGAAACACTTCCTGCCGTCGTGCGGCAGCCACCGACCCCCTTATCAGTGCAGCTCAGCTTTTCTCTCATGTTGGTTGTAGAACTAGTGTCCACGTAGCTGCTGATGAGTGGAAAGCAGCAGCTGAGTCATGGTCTCTGGTCTCCGCCATTAAAGAATGAAATAACAAAAACAAGGTGATAACAACTCAGGACCTTTGTTCTATCAAAGCTGCAGTCGCCCTGATTAAATTCCATCACCGTTATTCACACTCCTGTGTCCTTCACAACATCATAAACACATTATAATCCAACGGGCAGTGAGAGGGCTCTGAATATCCATAAAAGACTTTCCAGGGAAGAAAACATGTGTCGCTACAGGAATGGACACAAAATGTCAAATCTGATAAGCATGTGAGGAATTGTGTCTGGCCTCGGGATTTTGTTTTGTTCAGTCATGGAGACAATCAAAATGTTTCAGGAGCTCCTGCCCCTGTCACTACAACCGCGCCACATCACGTACTGGAAGCCTTTTTTGGTAGAACGCAGGAAAATAAGACGGAGCTTTTCTCGTCTAAAAATGGTGGCTGGGTCCGGCGGGTTCGTTAACAATGAAGTCTGCTGGAACAATTTGGAACAGGTAGAACAAAGTCAGAGTCAAAGTTTAGAACCAGTCGAGTTCTAATTCATCTGCGAGGATACTGAGTTCAGCTCTGTAGCAGCAGATGTGACATCACGAACCAAGTTCTTCGCATTCAGTTGGATTTGTGCAAATCTGACGAAGTCAGATCTGATCTACTTAAAATAACTCTAAACTAGTTTTTGGTGCTTCTAGCTGCTTCCATAAATAACATCTTTTCCTCCATAATGTCCTCGTGTACATTGTTTGATGACTGACTGAGTGTGATTTCCTTTTTAAAAGTCGAAGCCAACGTTGGACCAACAAGTTGGACAATATTTTCTTTCCTCTGCCAAATTAAGTATTTCCACCTGTGAGTAATGAGGGGCAGAGAGAAACCTGGAAGGACAGCGGTGAGAAACAGCCAGAAACTGACAGCAGAGTGATGAGAACGAGGGCTCAGAGGTGGTTGGCCGCAGATAAATGGGACGGAGAAGGTGGAAAAAGGACACCGGTGAAGGGCAGTACACGCACACACAGCTCCTGCAAAAGAGATTTTATTTCAACTGACAGTTGAGTATGTACAGGAGAACCAGTCGTACATAAATAGACAGTAGTTATAAATATCAGCTGTTTGGCTGGTACAAAATTAAAAAAGAACATATGGTACATTATCTACAAGTGCCACTTTGGGTTTGTACAACATTGTCTCTTGTTGGATTGTCCAGAATCCATTCACACACACACACACACACACACACACAATCTGAGTTGGACTGCACATGGGAGCACGGCGGGAACACGAGAGACGAGAGACGTGTCTGGGGAACATGTGGCATTTGGTCGACATGAGACTGACGAGGGCAGCTTTAGTTACACACCTGGGGATGTGTGATGGCATTTGAAAGTCAAAGGGGGGGGGTTGGTAGTTGCTCAGTGTCTCCTTGGATATCGCAGCACACACACACACACACACACACACACACAGAACCCTGAAAGCAAATAAAACCGGTTCTCTCACTCGTCCTACTGATGGCACTGTGTGTGAATAGAAATGCGTTTCAGTAATAAACTACGATCCAGTTGTTTGTACGTGTCACTGACTGGAGGTTACGGTGATACACACTTAAATACACCAGGTTAGGCAAGCACGTCATGTGAACCAGCGCAAACACAGTGTCACTAACAACTCGGTCCTCGCCCTGTTCGCCGGAGGAATGTGAACAACCCCACTGATGACGGCAAATGAAACAAAACGTCCTATTAGTAGTCCTATTCACATGCACAACCACGCCGAGCAAATACACCTACACTCATGTTCCACATCTCCTGTGAATCACACACACGCACATGCAGAAACTGACCCAGAAACAGCTTCAGAGAGAGAGAGAGAGAGAGATCATCGCCATGACAGCAGGTGAGTCACCAGCGGCAACTCACTATTGGTCCCTGAAATTGAGCTAAAACATTCAGACGGGTGATGGGGACGGTGTGCAGACCAGCCACTGGATACAAACTTTGTGAAGGAGCATTTTTCCAACCATCAGTATGTTTCAAGGGGGAGGGGGCGTTCATGGATCATTAAATAATTATAATAATAATAGGGGACAAAAATACATTTCATCCGTATCAAAACACTGTTTGAAATCATCTTTGCATTCAGGCTCCTGCCGCCAGTTCATTTCTGTGCAATAGCGCCCTCTTGTGTTGTGACACGGGTACTGAAGGTGAGTGGTGTCAGTTACATAACTCATTTAAATACGCTCACGTTCACCTCCAAAGACACCAAAGTCCCACAGCACGCACACTGTTCACCACAAATCTCACTTCCCTTCTACACGCAGGTCAAGGTGCAAAATGTCTCCAACAAAAGTAAAAAAAAAAAAAACCAAAGGTCTGCTGAGATGTCACCGACGTGTCAGAAATGATAAATAAAGCTTTGGCATTAGAACCTAACTCGTTCCGGTCTGGGATTGGTGCTGCGTAGAAGAGAACTCCGTCATAATTCTGGTACCATGAGTGACAATTCCCAAACACAGCGTGCTGCTGTTCTCCAGCAGCGTCACATTCCTCCACCTCCAGCTGAAGCTTTCGTTTCCTTTACATGCCAGTAGATATGACCGTAGTCTGAAACGGGCCGCGCCAAAGTAGCATCGGCGCGACGCTGTGCTAAAACAAGGCAGAATAAAGTCAGTGCAATATGCAAAGTGGAACTTAAGGAACATGGGTATACAAACAATAACAAAGACCTCCAGCGGGGGAACAGGGGGCTGTAGAAAAATCTGAGCAGCAGAATGTGTCTGAGCGCCTTCGGACGGGGCGGGGGGGGTACCAAGGGGCTTCAACATGATCTGAAATACTGCACGTCAGCAAAACACCTGAATGGGAAGTGTGTTGATGCAGGACGTGAATGAAACGAGTCACTTTTGTCCAGAAAAGGCCGTTGGCCCGTTTACATTTTACTAAGAGATCGAGTTTGTCGCTGGAAAATCAGACCGGAACCGCTCGATCGGCCGCGGACGCCTCGTCTGTTTCTGTGTGTGTGACGCTGAATCAGGATTCTGTGGATTGTTTCAGATCTCACACACACACGCGAGATCCAACACATGAGTTCGGGGGCTCTAAAGGTGCTGTAAACTCATACTGTCGACTAAGGACAGAGCCAAGTTATAAATAGTCCCTGTTGCAGCCTCAGTGCTACATTTGCCTGGTTCCAGTGTTGGCGACACCCAACATTTCTAACCCAAACTACTTCTCCGTTCAGAGCTCTCGTTGGCACACAAGAATCAACACTTTGTCAAACGACCAAACTCTGCTGCTGGTTTTCTCCTCCGATGCGAAGACTCTCCGACTTTAGAAAGTGCAAAATTCAACGTTATTAGTTAGTTGGATCAATTCTAGGTCTAATTCAGCTTCAAAGCCGTTTTTAAGAAAAAAGGAACGATCGTGACGATCTGCTCTTAATTGAATGCGATCAAATACTGACAGAGATGTTTCTGCTGATGAACACGGTCACTCTCTGGAACAGAGACCGTGGCCGCAGGTCGTCACTTCTTCACAAAATCCACCACGAGTGCTCCAGGAAGCCCTCAAGAGTCAGTGGCCATGAAGGCATCTGGATGTCCCAGAGAAGGCCGTTGGCGCGAGGGGCCCGATGTTACTCCGGCAACACCGCAGACATGGCTGTCGGTCCAGCGGCTGAAGGTGGCGCTGTCGCCACCTGCTGACGCTCTCTGACATGGAGTTCTCCTCTGAACCACAGAAAAGAGGCTCCTGCTGTAGTGGCAGTAACAGAAC
>CAAKHB010001986.1:117787-128039 GCA_901007665.1 Aeoliscus strigatus | reverse complement strand
GGGGGGGGGGGGGGGGGGGGGGGGGGGGGCGTCTGAGATGGGACGGAGAGAGAGAGAGAGAGAGAGGTGGGTACAGGAAGGACGCCTCATTTGGACCCAGAGACATCTGTCACTCAGTCTAAGCCTGAGGGGTTTCTCACTGAGGAGAAGCATGCAGGTCCACAGGAGGACGCGTCCCTCCGTGTCCCTCCGTGTCCCCCCGTGTCCCCCCGTGTCCCCCCGTGTGAGGAGAGACACGGAGGGACACTGAGAAGAACCAGTGACAGTTAACACTGGAACCAGATGGTGGTCAAATCATCACCTGTAAACGCTGGTCGGGGCGGTCACAGCAAACGTCAGGTCTCCCCATGAACTACAGACTCCAGTTGGACAAGCGAGGGGGGGATTTGTTGGAGTGAAATGAAATACAGAGGTTGTAATTTGGACATTTGGCAGGTCGTCCTTTACAGGGGCCGGAGGGAAGAGGACATTTCATTCCAGGAGACAGAAATCTGGGTGCTGAAGGTTCATTCTGGTGAGGTGAGACGCAGCTCAGGTTCAGTCACAGCATTAACTACTACTACTACTACTACTGCTACTACTACTAATAATAATAATAATTTGAAACTCCAGATCAGTTCGAGTTCACCGGTAACTGTCTTTTGAAAAAAGGATGTGACCCCAGTGACCCCAGGAGGTCAGTAGATTCACACCATCTTCAGCAGCAGGAACATGATGAAGTGGAAATACTGAGGGATCACGCAGTAGTAGTAGTAGTAGTAATACTAGTAGCAGCAGTAGTAGTAGAAGTACTAGTAGATGAGTAGTAGTAATAGTACTGGCAATCGTACTGGCTGTAGTAGCAGTGGTAGTAATACTAGTAGTAGTAGTAGTAATAGTAGCCATCGTACTATTGCAGTCTATAGCAGTCTTGCCCAGTAGTACTACCAGCAGTAGCGGCTGCAGTAGTACTAGGAGTTGTACTTTTCACGGCGTCTTGACGTGACATCAAACAGGACAGTGAATCACTGAGTGTCACCGACAGGATGGAACTCGCCCTCATGTGTTGAACCTCTGGAGTCGTTCTCCGCTCACGTGTCCTCGCGCTGACCTTATCTCATGTCTCAGGAGGTCATTTTTCACCAGGTGGGTACACTAGGAGGTTGGGAGGGGTCCAGGGGCTCAGGTGGCAGCTCACTCATACGTCCTCAAAACTTCTTCATGCAACTTCCTGCTGACTCAGCATCGACGACTACCTCTTCTTCGCTGACTCTCGGTGTGTTTCTCAACACAGGATGTCATTTCATAAGACGGCTCGGGGCCAATCCGGCCATGACTCCATGCATACGCTCCGTACCCTTCCATACTCGACCCTCTCTGGAGGAATCCAAGAGTGAACGCGATCTGCTGGTGGTACGAAACATAAATCCTGCCGTTCCTGTTCTACATCAGCTGGCACACATGGTGGCCTTGCTGCTTCGCTTTGGGACAGGAAGTGAAGGCTGCCTGTAAAGGAAAAGATACAATGCCTACACTGCTGGTTTTTTTCAGTACTTCCTCAATTTCCCCACAAGTAAACATTGTGGAGAAGACGTGTGAATCATCACCTGTACCGGAAAACATCTGTAAACATCTGCAAAGAGGACTGGTACTTCAGAGATCAGCCAGTCATGATGGTACGACCGTATCTATAAAGACCCATGATCCTTACAAGAGCACCATTCAAAAGTGCATTGGCCAAACGAAGGATTTTAACTCTCCATCGGCTCTACACCGCCGCTGCTGCTGCTGCCGCCGCCGCCTCCAACTGCCCCTTGACGACCGGCCAGCAGGACAAAAGGAGGATGGGCAACACTTCATCTGCACCGTTATCCACTGACTTTGAGTGTTGGTCCTGCTGAAACACTCATTTTTGTAGTAGCACTGTGGGGTGGGGTGGGGGCTCAGAGCTCAGCATGTGAGCACAAATATCCCACTCTGCTTCTTCTAGCTGGGATGACTGTGAGTCTCCATGCTGCTGCTGGTGATGACTCCTGCTCACATCCCGACACATGAACGCAGCAGCAGCAGCACAATAACGGCACCTTTCCCTCCCCATACCTGTGAAGTGCTGCAGCGCGGTCCCCTGCACCCAAAGGCTCAGCACCTGCTGCACCGACAGATTAACGGAATAATCCCTGTTCGATGGCATGTTGCTGCCGCCGCCGCCGCCGCCCGGGTTCGCACCCCTCTTAATCGAATTGCTGGACTTGGCTTTAAACGAAGGCATGGGGGAGAGCAGGGTGGTGGGGTGGGGGGGGTCCGTCCGTGGGGCGGCTCTCCCCGGCGCGGCTCGCCTCTACCGGTGCCTCTGCTTCGGCTTGATGTCCGTCTCCGCTGCGGGAAGGGAAGGGCCGCTGGCTGGTCGGTTCATCCTCGGTGTCGGTGGCGTCGGTGTGGAGGCCATGATGGGATGGCAGGCGGGCGGGCAGACGCTCGGTCGGCTCGTCCTACAGCGACTCGCTCTTAAAGGGCCAGAAGCCTCTTCTTCCTCTTCCTCTTCTTTTTGTTTTTTTTTTGTTTTTTTTGGAGCCGCTTACGCTGACGCGTGTTCAGGTCGTTTTATGAATGGACGGGGAGTAAAAAAAAAAAAAAAAAAAAAAAGGAGCTTTACGTTCTATTTGTTATTATACACCACGAGACGTTTTGTATCCATAGAATATTATACGGCACGAGGAGCCCATCATGTCATCCAACATAATTCATTTGGAGTCAATGTCACGGTGACGTCTCTGCAAGTTGCACACATACATTGGTCTCAGAAAAATACAAACGCTGATTTAAAAAAAAAAAAAAAAAAACTGTAGAAAAGTGAAGAGGGGGGGACACATCTCGTGCTGTGTCAGCCTCGTGCTGCTCCACTCTCTGATGATGGCCCCCGCTCTGTGTCTTCTTCTCGGAGGTCATGAGTTAAAATGGTATTCAGTGTCCTTGCAGGGAGCTGAGGATGCCACTGTGGTTTGACCCGACAGGTCAGGAATCCTCACTCCAGCCCCAAGGGTCATGTTTTCATGTGGGACAACGATCTGTATCAGGACCAGGAAATAAGTATGTATACAGATGGGTGTTTACGAAATGCAAAGAAAATGGCAAAAAAAAGGGGGGGCGGAAATATTCCTGATTTTTGTTAAGCCTGAGCATTTCTGCAAAAACCTAGCACCTAGTATTTATTTAGAGTCATGTATGTACTGATTTAGTGTGTGAATGAATGATAATATACCGAAATGGTTCATTGTGTCTTCTTGTTTAAATTGTAGTTTGTTTTTCTTGTCACAGACAAAAGGTCAGTGTTGATGTTGCTGTAAATTCAAACAGACACATGACATTACTTTGATAAAGTCATTGTAATAGTCCACACAACCATTACATTTTAATGTACTTGCACCACATTTCCAACGCTACTTTCCTCGACTATTTCACCTCCAAAATGTGTCTGTGTCACAAATGTGAGTTAAAGTGAGTTCCTGGTGAACACATTTGTATAATCACATCCCCAGATGAAGCTGAAGTGTTTTTTGCAATACCTATAATCAACCTATACAAGGACACGACAAATGTAGTGTCACCCAAAATACATGTCGACGCAGCTGTTTTCACATCCACCTCAATCAAATGGCATCAAGTAACTTGTTTAATCAGAGAAGGTCAAACAGGATGAAGACAGAATACAAGAGGAAAAACATGTTACATGTCATATTCCTAAAGATCTGACATTGTGGGATACCAACTGGACCATACAAGTAAACAACAGACAGGCATAAACTTACACAACGATGGATGAAGGGCAAGACGGAGAGGAGACAAAGGACTGAAATACAGTTCGCTAATGAGGCTAAACGAGATCCAGTTGGGGGGGATGTGCGGAAAATTGGATAAAGGAAGTTGGAAAAGTTGAAAAGGAAGCTGATTGGATAAAGGAAGTGAAGGAGGACGTAGGTGAAACTCATCAGGTAATCACACTGGAGGGAATCCAACCATAGGAGGCTCAAACGTCGAGAAAATAATCAACACAAATACACAGAGACATGACGGAGTGAGGAAACGGTGAAACCAGAGGTCCAACAACAGCAAATCCAAACAAAAGTGTTGGTCCGAACGGGAAAAATAGAGACAGACACTCACACTCACTTAATTACATAGGTTTGGTTTGTGGGAGGAAACCGGAGCACCTGGAGGAAACCCACAAAGTTGTACAATTTGAAACAGTGTAGTATTTTCAATACCTGAATGTTGAATGTGGTAGAGACCTTCTGATCAGAGCAACATTCTGTCTCTGTGTAGTCGGAGAGTCTCTTTCACACACACACACACACACACACACACACACACACACACACACACCAACAGTTGGCAGCTGTTTGGCAGCAGAATGTGTGTGTGTGTGTGTGTGTGTGTGTGTCTGTGCGTGTGGTGGTGTTGGGGGGGGGGGGACCTGATGTAGACAATGAATGTTCTAGAGCATTTCTCAAAGGAATGCAATATTTTTAGTAGTGTCCCAGTTCAGAGGTGTGAAGGTGAGGAAACGCCTGACGTTTTTTTTCTGAATCTGCTGAACTGTCTCTCCTGTCTTTCAAGGGTTTGTGGTTTTCGATGCTTTATTATGTTTCAGGTTCTTCCATTGTTTTTACAAGCAGATTTAAAATTGACAATTTGCTCTGTGATGAAACTGCATTTCAGGAGGATCAATCTTTTCACAGCTCACCTGAAATTCTGGATGGACGTTTTATTTCACCCACAGTGAATCTCATCCCACACATTAATTGACAAACGTATGTCAGAAACTTGGCCATAAATAGCCACGTTTAGACTTTAAATCTATTGATCCATTCCCAATACTTTTACATCCACCCGTGTATGTTTGTTAAGTTGAACGTAGGCTATTGTTTCAACCTGGTGCTAATAGATGAACAATGTTTTCATTCAGAGCTCAAGGCTCACACGCTGCCCACGACTTTGCATTTACTCTTGTATCTACTTTTACTCAAGTATCATTGCCTCTGAAATTTCATCCAGCGGAGGAAGTCTACGTCGTACTTAGCCTACTTTGTTGCTACATTACCTTAACATGCACCAGCTGACTAGTATTCTTAACATCCCTGGAACAGTGCATTCATGAAATTAGTTCCTGGATGATTCTTGGAATTTGTGCCAATCATCCTCACCTTAGCACTGACAAGTTAATTCCTTTGTATTATCTTTAAAAACAGAGAACGTGAAAGCCGTCTACTTCCTCTCTGGCTGTGTAGCTGGAGTGGACTGTCAGGTCTGCATTAAACATCAGTCGGGTAGTTACAGCTGATTCTGGTTGCTCCTGCCAACTTTGTAACAAGAACCATGATAGCTCAGCACATTACTCTGGTTCTCAGATCACTAAAATGGCTACTGGCATCTGGGTGAAGCTACAGTCTTTTAAGGGTTTCATCTGTAGCGTCTGTGGTAACCAGACTCTCATTTTTAATCTGCAAGTTGGAGCTATTTTGTTACACAGTTGGTCTATGAAGCTCTTTGGGTTTGTAAGGTCTTATTTTACATCACGATTGTAGCCGATGTGGATGGTGGGCAGCAGCGTGTGAGATGGGTTTATGGGGGCGGGGGAGATAAAGGAGCAGACACATCAATGGTCATGGCAAAGGGATGAAAGAGCTCTTTGACTCTCCCTAAGGTTTGTGCATCTTTGAATTGATCTCAAATGTCTCGGCACATGGATGTGAGAACAACAGGCGCGTAGAATCTGGTCTAGTCCTGTTGTCGAGGCACAAATACACACTGTGAAGGATAAATTATCATAATGAGAGTCCACACTTTGAGTCTCTTGAGCATGAAGAGAATCGTATAGAAACAAACAAGTTATTAACATATAAAATGTGCCGTGTAGATTTAATGAGACGCTGGCTGAATGCTGAAAAAGGTCAAACAAGAGTAAGGTCGGAGACATGAAGAATGAACCTTATTAAAAAGGAAAGTATGCAAATTCAAATGTACTATTCTTTAAAAAATCCTAATGGCTGTTAGTTGTTGGACGCGTCCTTCTGGCCAGCAGGTGGTGTCCTTCCCCAACTTTTCTCTTTCTCCTCCACCCATTACTTCCATTCACGGGTCACCCAGAGAAAGGCTTTGTCATCTCGGTCACTTTTGAACTGTCAGGCTGCTTTTGAAAAGTGATGACTAATCTTTGAGCCGTGTGAATCCCCTTCTCCACAAGAGACTTTGATAAGTGTTTTTTTGACTCCAATGGGGGCTTTTTGGGGCAACTTGATACGTCAATGTATCCCGGACAGATTCATGCGGGCATTGTGCTCGCCCACAGAGGCAGCCTGAGGTTGTGTGTGGACCTGCAGCGTTAGGGACCCTCTTTTTTTTTTTTTTTTTTTTAACTGATCCGATGTATATTGAGCCGATTGTATTCACTCTCACCTCTGAGTAACTCAATCTGCAGGGGGGAGAGTTCTCCCCCTTGAACTTCATTGGCTGCTGTGCTCTTCCTGACATTCTGTCTCTCTCTGTTTTTGTCCCGCAGTGGCCCCCCCTCAGGCAGATGGCCTTGACTCAGGTGAGTCATCGGCAAAGATCCCTCATCTGGCAAACATCTCTGTCACCGTCAGGACATCAACTGGAACCAACTGGCTGTGCGATGAGTCACTCAAGGTATTGCGGCTTTATGCTTCAACAAAGACATGTAATTATCCTCCAGCTCTTTTTTCACTTGTTAGTCATTTGGACCCTTTGTTCAATTTTTTTTTTTTTTAGAAATATGTGTACACACACACACAGTAGTAATGACAGAATACCCTCAAAGACAATGACAATGAGTGTTAGCTATTTGTTACAAAACAATGCTACTAGTTTTGCACTGGTGCCAGGATATTTCAGTGGGTAGTGGGTTTCACAAATGTCTTAAATGTAAAACATGACGGCTCATCTCATCCTAATAGTTGTAGTGATATTTCAGTTTGGAACAAAGAAAACGTCGGAGAGTGGTTTGATCTATCTACCTTACTGGTGGTCCATCACCACCTGTCCACCATCAATTTGGATTTCGGTGTCTGAAGGACCTCAAGGACACGTCAATGGTCTGTGGATGAAACCAGCAGCCATCTGACACCAGATGGACGCCATGGCCGCCAACCAAACCAGCATTGCTGCTGATTGTGTTGTCGGACATAGTGTGGTATTAAATCATGGTCAGACAAAGATCACAAGGGCAGGTACTCCGATTCCCCCTTGTAGTGAGAGCAAGAACTTCCCAGAGGATCAGAAGCAGGTAACTCACTTTTGAAGGCTCTTTGAAGGCAGGTGCTCACAGTCCCAGTTAAACAATGGGGCCTTTTGAAGTGGCACAAGTGGAATGAAAGAGATTTCCATCTGTCTTTGGCTCTGCTCTGAAATGGCTCCACCTGGGAGAACCGAGGTCTGACCACGACGGCTACACCTGCGTCGGCCCTACGAGCCTGTCCTCATCCTCTGTCCTCCTTTATCTTTACATGCAAACACTGGACCTCTTGCTGTTCTTATGCTATACACATACACATTGTAGTTTTTTTTTTTTTTACCCTGGGAAGAAAACACACCATGAACAGCCACATATTTGCGGGGGGGGGGGATTTATTGCAGTGAGTGGTGGACTTTGTGGGCTTCATGTAATTAAAGGCACCTTCACTCTTTCAATGGTTACATCAAAAACGTGTTGAGGGACTGTTGCTGCTGCAGTTCAGCAGTGGGAAACTTCAGGCCATGTAATTCAGATGAAAGACAACCAAACCTTTGCTCCTGGCTAGAAATATTTAGCTCCTGTGCAACACTCGAGCAGCGGGTGAGTCATTACAAAGGGAACAAGTTGCTTCATGTACCTGTTGGTGGGCGGATCTGGTCTTTCATTGGGGAAACTTTCCCTCAGGGCTCAGTTTCTTGGTTTTGGTCAATGTCAACAAGGTGTTAATCAGGAGTGTAACTAACTTGTCCTTTAATAACATTTTACTTTGACGGGGATTTTATTGCAAAGCATTTACAAGGAAGGACAATACCACATGTTTGTTGTTGTAAAAAGAAGGAAACTACAAGTTCCAAAGTGCTAAAAGTACTTATGTGGAAGAGGCTTACTAAACATTTCTGATGAGCAGTGAATAAGAGCGTCTATTTAATGTGTACTGACACTAACCTCAGCATGTTTATCACCTCTGTGTGTGAGCACGCTGGTACTTGCACAATTTCCACAAAACAAAGTTCAATGAAGGCTGAAGGAAATGAGACTGATTCTGACCTGATGTCACTGAAGTAAAATCAAGAAATGACCCCCACCACGGCCAATCCCCCACCCCCCGCCTGGAGATACTAACCGTTAACTTGAACAGTCACACTAAACTTCATTCTGATCACATTTCAGAAGATCTCATCCAGAAAATCTCCCAACAAAAGTTGGGTTTGGGTAAATGTACCTATAAAGTAAAGAAAGTCCCGTCTGGGGCTGGTTCTGGGATTCCCTGTTGTTTTTCCTGCTCTCAAACTGGCCCAAGTCAGTCGTGACAAAGCCTCAGTAGATCTTATAGGGGTTCCTTGTCTTGTACACATGGACATGGGGAGGTGGGATTCTGAGAACTGGACGAGCTGCTCTATAACCTAAACACAGCAGAGCCTCATTAAAGAGATCAATCACAGAGATCGAATCCAGCAAACATCATACGTCTCGTTCATCCCTTGGGGGGCCCCAGGTGATCACTGCCTTCTTTGGAAGGTCACTGGGGTTTTTCCATGTTGGAGAAGTTCTTTTTGTGCAATTCTATTGACAGATGGGCACTCCTTGGCCCAAGCTACACCCTCCTGATGATTCTCATAGAGATCATCAGGCTTTGTCATCCTGCTGACAGAGACACAGACACGTTCAATACATTGAAACATGACAATGAGAACAACCCAGTATGACAAAAAAAACGTGTGTAAAACCCAAATCGAAACCCGAAACGACGAATCAGCCAGAATCACACTTCACTACGAGTTTAAACCTCCTCTAGAGGCCTATATCCATCCCAGGGTCACTATAACTTGTCTGGAGTGTGGAGAAGAATGCATGGAAATGAATTCCAGTGGTATGTGGGTGATGCAGACAAGCTTCACATCAAACTTTCCAGAAGCATAAATGTCCACTGCACGTTTTGACTCAGTGTTTCCTGCAAGCAGCCAAAACCATCCAGTCCCAACAGGCCTATCAGTGTCTGGCATCTGCTCCTGCTGGGGCCATCAGGACCATATTCTTCTCAAAGTCCAGGTGAGGCTGCACCACTCGAATGGTATCGAGTCAACAAAGACCAGGAGACGTTTCTGGTTTGATCAGACATCGATGATTTATGAAAGAAAACACTAGAATCAAAGTCCAGACCTCATCTGAGATGAGGTCTGAATATTTTCCAGAAGACAAATACCTCTGCAGCTCCACTATCAGATGATAAACGTGTCTTATCGACTGCACTGACTCAGCAGACACTAGACAAACATATCGCCGTCACTAACAGAGGCTTCTAGATCTGAATTTGACCTTTTTGGAGATACGTTGGACTCAATCGTGGTTAGTTAGAGAGATGATCTAATTCCAAAGATGGCAAAGTTCTGTCGTCATCCAATAATTTGAAATGATCGATAGATAGAAAGATACTTTATTCATCTCACATGAGAAATTCACAAGCAATTAAGACAGTTAGATGTATTAGATGTATCAGTTATAAGATGTATTAGTTAATAAGAACGTTATCTGTACAATAACTGAAGACTGGTTTCATCCGAAACAAAACTAATTCACTAGATACATTCCACTGTAGAAGCACATCTGTGTTTATCACATTTATATTACAATTCCTTGTATTACAAAGTTAATAACACGTATTACATTGTTAATATTTACTGAACACCATGTTCTTTCCTGGGGGGGGGTCTGCCTGCATCCGACCAGACTTGATGTGTGTTAATCTTGCTAATCTGACAGATTTAAGAGCGTGACAGTCACTTGTCTCTGAGATGCCATCTCCACTGATAAGCCCATCAGAGGCTCGATGCCGTGAACGACCCCAGACAACATCCAGTCTACGTTTCCAATCTGTCGGTGTGTGTGTGTGTGTGTGTGTGTTTCATATGGTCGTGGGTGGAACCCGAAATGTAAAATGTATGTCTTATTCTCCAAATTCATTCCTACACATGAGTCACGATAAAGGTCAGCAGTGGTGAGACTAAACATGTTTGGAGTGAAGTC
>CAAKHB010001986.1:96981-107043 GCA_901007665.1 Aeoliscus strigatus | reverse complement strand
GGGGGGGGGGGGGGGGGGGGGGGGGGGGGGGGGGGGGGGGGGGGGGGGGGGGGGGGGGGGGGGGGGGGCACAGGGAACAGCTTGTAAATTGCTCTTACAGCTTTTATTCTATAGGTTTTTCTTATGTGACAAAAGGAGCAAAAAGAAAACCAACCGGCTCCTTTTTTTTTTTTTTTAAACCTCAGAGACACAAAGTGATGCACATTCCTCACGCTGTCTATAGATGTTTGTTAAACCTCAGTTGACAGGCAGGAGAAAGGAATCCCTGATCGGAAGCGTTTGGACCAAGAAGTCGTGATGGAGAGCATCAGCAGCCACCAGCCACCCGGCAAACACGATGATCACAAAACCAACAAAGCCAGTCTGCGAACGAACTGATTCATTCCGGAGATTCAGAGTTGACACACAAACAAAACGTTGCATATGAGTCGTGAAGGTCAGCGGATTAAACCACTGAAACCAGCTCTGGCTGTTTCCTAAATAACATGCTCGGGCCGACCAGGCGCCGGGGACGGCGGCGCCTGGTGCTGATGCGACCTTGAAACGGAGTCTGACTTCATAACGGTGGTGATGTATCACCTTCACGCCGAGCAGCGACACTGATGCAGTGCTGTGTCCCAGCATTAGAATATTCATGCCGATTGGATGAAACGTTGATCGAACCGGCTGCTGCAGCGAGACCATTCCGCTGGTTGACAGTCAGCACCGGTTCTCCTCGCGTGACCTTCTTCTCTGAGCATCCCAGAGCCGAGGTCAGTGACCTGCAGCCGCCGGCCTGACGCTCACATCCACCTCAAAATCAGCCTCGTTCATTTAATAGGTTTGAACTATCAAATTCAGAGTGCTTTTATTTTTAGTTTTAGTATATAGTGTGTGTGTGTGTGTGTGTGTTTAATATTCTGTTCTGTTCTACTCCATTTGGTTCTGTTCTTTGTCATCTGGATCATCACACACACACACACACACACACACACACATCAATGGTACTTCTGTCATGTAATTTCAGTTTAATTTAAGTCTGAAGTCAAACAAAAGAACTCTTCTCATGTGTTGATCACGGTCTGAGACGTGAGATGCGTGATGGGTAATTTTCTTATTTTGCCACAAACAAACACACACAGCCTTCATTATGTGTCACCGTCTTGTTTTTAATTCTGTCTGTCAAAGCACCTCAGCTTCAGCACACAGCAGGAAAATGAGTTCAGGACATGGAGAGAAATCATTTCAAGCTTGAGCTGGAAAAATGAGTGTTGTGGAAAGTGGGAGATAGTATTTATTATTAGCAGCAGGACGAGGAGGGGCAGGTAAACACAGGTCGTCAATACGGGCGGAACAAACCCGGGTTTCTCTGATGTCTGGACGGTCTCGGTGAAACAAAGCTGCATCTGTTGGACGGCTCGGACCAGAGAACAGCAGGGGGGGCAGGTATGAATCCCCGCAGGCGTCTGCTCTCTCTCCTGTTAAAGCTCTGAACCAATATTTCATTGATTTTTCCCTGCGTCTGTCACAAGGCAGAGAAAAGGTTTAAAAGACATCATCTCCTCAGAGCTGTAACCCAAATGTAGCAGCAGTGGAAAAGGCTTGAGGTTGTCATGCCAGAGGGACTGCAGTCTGCCGGGCTTTGCCAAGAAAGACTCTTCTGGTTAGGAAGCATCTGCCATGACCCACTTCCCTTCTGCTTCAACAGCCTGTCTCTGGATTTCATGTGAGATGGGCTAAGCAGACTTGAAATCAGCGTTGTTGGGGTTTTTTTGTTTTGTTTTGGGTTTTTGTTATCTTGACGTTGTCTCAGAGTCTGTGTAGGAATTCAGTCCCATCGTTGAAAATAAACCCTGGAGAGGCAGAAAGACAACAACAGACACAGCATAGCTGTCACAAACACCCGTCAGCGGCTGTGTTTTCAGACAGCGACAGAGAACGGAGACGACGACATCCGCCAAACTTTACATCAGAGCTGCTGCATAACACACGGATAAACAGCTGTTACAAAGTCTAATCGCAACTATCGGGTCCTTCTAAAGTCAACGCACCTCTGAGGAGGCTGATTAAACATGGTGGGACGAGACGTCGAGACCAACATCAGTAACAAACACATTTACAACTCTAATTCCAAACTACCCCATCTGTTGGAGGGCCTGTGAGGTAATAGGTCGAGTATAGACCGAACTGACCTTTCACATGAGGGGGAACCACCTGGAGGTACAGTTTCTTGTGGATCTCTACGGAGCTCATCTATATCTGTCTATGACTGAACCTGAAATTACTCCTGCTGCTGCAGCATCAGTGTGTCAGTGTGAGTGAATGTGTCGCTAAGGCAGCGTGATAAAGTGCTATTTTCTGCAAATGCCCTCCCTTCCCCCTTTTTGCATTTCTTGAGTTTCTCGGACAGTGATGCGGAGCAGGGTAATAAAAGAGCTCACGTTGACCCTGTGCTCATTCACTGGGGACAAAGTGCTGCAAACAAACAGGGGGAGTGAAATGCCAGCCCTGCTGTTTGCAGTCGACTACATCCTGTACGGTATAATCTCTAAATGGACGTCTTTTGTTGTGCAGCAGCGAGCTAACTGCAGGGCGTGGTGGTATTACTGCACCGTACCTCGGCAGAGCGATTTGGATGGAATACAGCCGCACCTCACACCCTCAAACAGGAGAAAGACGAGATTCATTGACCCAGTTTGGATGCAGAACCCGCGCAGACATGAAATCAAGATTTTAGCATAAAAGGTCACATCGTGGTGCTCATGTTGTGGACGTGAACAATCAGCTCATCAGACTTGTTGTCATAACAGGACGTGGACATTTGCAGCTCCTGTCGGCAGCGATCCAGCTCCGCCGTTGCATAATATGAGACTAGGAAGTTGTGCTGATAAACGTTCTATTGTCCCCATGTGCCCAACAGACCAACATAATAAACATCACATGGGTTTGTCCCCCGGCTGGTCAGAGCAACCCAACAAAACACTTCAGCAGAGGGACGTAACAAGGTGCGGCGCATATTTATTATCAGTTTAGTTTTAGTCATTTCAGTGTGTCATTAACCCTTTGTAGGGTTCAACATTTAAAATCCAACAATGAACACAGGATTTTTTTGCTTGTGATAAAAAAAACCTTTATAAAACAAATATTTTAGTAAGATTTAGATTTCTTGCTGTTATTGGAGGATATTACATGAATATTTTTTTATTTTTATACACTTTTATTCTTTTTTATTATCATACATAGTTTCTTGACAGATGAAATTTGAAGCGATGAAATACGGTTTCTCACCCTCATAAGAGTTAAGTCAAAGAGAATTGTAATGATCATGTTCTGAAATGGGATTTTTGTTGTTTTGTTGTTGTAGTATTTGGATTTCTCAGTTAACTATTTTCATTTTTTATAATGTATTCATTATATGTTATGCTGATGTCTCTGGACAAAAACCATCAAAGGACCAAATGAAGAATAAATGGATGTTCAGTCCAAACATCCCTCCGTCCTCCTGAGGTTTCATTAGCGTCCCCTCAGGAGCTCCCCTCCTCACAAACAAACATCTCCTTCTTTCGTCTTCCTTTAAGCGTAACGCGGCTCTGCTCTGGCCTCCCCGCAGCCGGCATGTTTATAACGAGATGAAATGAGGTCTGAGAAAGTGGGTGAAGTGGGATGCGGGCAGAGTTCAGCAGCAGCAGCAGCGAAGCCTCCAGAGAGGTTGGTGCAGGCAGTGGAGGTAGACCGGGTCAGGACTGGAGCTGGATGCCCTGCAGCAGCCCAACGCCTTTGAATCTCACCCTGTTTTCATTCCGTCCGTCTGCTCAGGGACGAGGATCGGTTTTGCCTCAGGTAGATCAGAAGGAAAATCTGCTCTGCGATTCATCGCTGGAGAAAAACAGACGTTTGGGGCTCTGACACAAAAGTTACATTGTTCTTCTTTCTTTCACAAAATACAGCTTTTGCCATTACTAAAGTAAAATATAGTTATAGCACATAGTGATTGTGGTTCTGCTGTGGTCCAAACGTCTCATCATGTCCAAACACTGTATTTCACTGTGGAATAACATTAGAACGCACAGAGGATCACAGCACATCACAGCACATCACATCTCCGACTCCAATTGTTTTCCACAACATGGACTAGGAAAGGATTTACAAGCGAGCCATTTTTCAACCACGTTCTAACTCAGAGCTGCGCGGCCAAGCCAGAGGAATATAAACATCACTTAAAGTTCCAGATGAACTCGATAGTGCCGAGTCTCGCTCGCATTCCTCCACCGATGACTTTCTCACCCGTGGCTCTCTCTTCTTCAGCATCTGTTGCTGAAATTGACCAGAGCAGCAATTTGAGGTGTCTCTGGAAATGTTGCTGTCACGTGTAGGCTGCAAAAAGGTTGGAAAATTACACAGAGGGAAGTCGAAATTCATCAAAAAATTAAAAAAAAACAAAGCACAAAACCTCTTTTTTTTTTTTTTTGAAAACAAAAAAAAGTGTTGTTGGGATAATAACCACTAGATATGTGTTTTTTCCAGCTTTTCCTGGATCATTTTTGAGACAGGGTTTTTTATGTGCTTTGGCATCAATTGGAATTAAAGCATAAAGCTGTAAATTACTTTTTAAAAATACTCAGAGAAAGACGGTGAACTGTCAGTTCGGGTTATTTTCATTTTTAACATAAATGTTTTGGGCTCTAACACAATCTCTTCTTAGCCACAGGCTGCTGTGAGACGTTCAAACAAGCCAAGGGAGAAGCATTCCACAGAAAACAACAGACGTTAAATAACAGCAACAACGAAACCTGAGTTGTGTGACGTGAAAGAAGAACAATTTTTATGCTCAAGCATCTGTAAGCATCTGCATGTGTGGCTGCATGTCTCCGATGAGGGAGATGCCACTGAGGCGAAACCACTCCGGATGACCGGGAGAAGAAACTGCTGACCACAAGTTGGCTGTGTGTGTGAGTCAGAGGCAGAAACGGAGAGCTCAGGCAGAACGCACTCAGGTTTTAGGCAACGTTCTAAATATAAAACAGCACGCGGACAAGAACTGAGAGAACCTGCTTTGAGTCGGCTGCTGTCGATTGATCGTCGTGTTCGGTCGACATCTGTTCGGTGGTAGCTCTGGGGCTGTCAGCCTGATACTGAGAGTATTTGTCAGTGTGTGTGCGTGCCCTCCTGTTTTTCAACAACAAGCCAAAGATGAAATGAGATGTATGAAAACTGTCAGGACATGAGGAGGCAAAGACGCATCCCAGAAGAGGCTTCGTGCCAGGTCTGATGCAAGATAATAACAGTAATACGTGCAACTCTAGAAGGGCCCGTAGAGCTCGTCAGTCATCAGCTGCAGGTACGACAGGAAGTTATTGAGGCGTTATTGTCAAAGACTTTGGATCGATCCGCTGCTTCTCCTGCCGGTGTCAAGTCAGCTACAGGACAGGTACGCATCATTCACTGGTAGATGAAGATCCCGTGGCTCAACGATAGCGCTTGAACATGACCAGGACGTTGATCTGAATGTGAGATAACCCAACGAGGCTCCATGCTGATAATTATTATCAAGATGCTGCCGCTGCTGCTGGTGCTTTACACTATAACAGTGTTGTTGTCACGATGGGTTTAGTCATAGTAAACATGGTAAATACTGCTAATCAGTATCCAGTGCAGGGAGACACAGCAGACAGCAGATAGATAGCCAGACATGCTCCTAAACTCCGACAGAGCATTGATGCAATCTGTTTTTTTCCATGATGAAACCCTGCATCCGCCACAGCAGAGATGTCCCTCACACCGTCATGCCCCATCGTGTCTCCTCCACCCACCCAAACATCCAAACACACCAAACACACATGTAGGCCAAGGGCTCATTTTACTTCTCAGCCACAGATCCCGGGCAGAGCTCCGTGTCCGGACAACAGCGACCAGAAAGCAATCAGAGCAGTCACAGGCTGTTCTCGACAGCCACAATTAGATTTGCTGCGTTTCGCTCCAGACTTGGTGTTGAGCCGTCCGCCAGGCGAGACTACACCCTGCCATGAGTTCATTAAGAAACTACACCCATCCATCTCAGTCAGTGGGGTATGCAGGAAACCAGAGCCCCGGTTTCACCACCAGACGCACAAACACCCCGGCACAAATAGCTTTCTTTGCTGCATGCTCACATATTTGCTCGAACGTTGGCTCCGATGGCGCTCTTTTCATTTTTCCATCCCATTTCGATTCACATGCGCCTACGACGCCACAGCCTACACGAGAGGTGCAGGACGGTGGACGTGCACAGTGCAGCTGGAAGAAGTAGGTCACTTGGCAGAGAGTTTGTCAGGCAACAAAACGGTGAATAAGAGCACTGGTGGTTGGAGGCGGAGGTCAGGAATGCCTTTTAAAACTCTGTTTGTTTTCTGTGCGCATTCTCAGGCTGCTGGAGCAGTGTATTTTTTGAGAAAGCCAGAGGCACTGGCTGTCCTCACCATCCAACAAAATGTAGAGGCTGATCGTATTTATATCCCTCATTTCCCAGAATTCCCACCCGCATCGTCCCTGCCCGCAGAGCACAAACGGATGGATCCTCTCCATAAATTACCTCCAGAGCTCGAAGCTCAAACCACCCTGTTTTTCTCTCCGTGCGTCGTCTCGGACAGCAGAATGCATCAACGGGCCAGATCTCTGCTTGTCTGACGAATGGACGACTTCTGTTTTGAGAGACTTGGTGACTTGCTGACACGCTGCCTGACATGCTGCATCTTTTGTTGTTTTATTCTGCATTGTCCCTGTTTGCAATAAATCAAGTTCCTATGCCTTCACTTGTACAGTGAATGCACACAGAGCACATCTCTGCTTCACAGGAGGGGACTGACCTGACCAGAATATGTTCAATCATTTCCACAAAGTCGATATCTGCTCTCTGTTCCGTCCTGTTCCTCCATAACAGAGGGGTTGTAATTGACGGATAGATCAAAACTGATTATTTGATAAGAGAAATACAGCTTTAAAAAAGAAAAAAAAAACCTCTCCCATCGTCTCAGGCTCAGCTTAAAGTGTCTCGTTTCACTCCCACAATGGTGCTGCTTTCCAGCCCCCTGGGATTAGTGGCCTGATTAGAGCTGCACACATCCCTGTAACACACACCAAATACAGTAAACACACACACACACACACACAAGGAACCTTCAATCAGACACAGAACAGAGGGGGTTAATACGCTCCGTCTGTCACCTTGCCAACTGAGAGACTTATCATGCTCCCGACCAGGCGGAGGACATCCGTGCCGCAAAATGAGTGTCAACACACTATCAGGCGTCATCACCGGCGAATCACAGCCTGGGCTCTGTGCTGCAGACGTATTGTCACAGAGGTTGCACTCATACCAGCAGGAGAATCGGCTCATGTGAGCTGAGGATTGGGTCCCATACAAGGCTTATTTGTTCAGCAGAGAGGATGATTGGGAGCGCGACCCGAGCCCGACCTGTGAGAATATCACATGTACGATGTGAACATTTAACACCCCCAAATGTGGCGTTTCGCCCCTCTTGCTGCCTCTAATAATGCGCGGCTGTATGCGGCGATCTGTGTGTTGTCTGCATTTTAAAAACGGCTCCTGACACTGAAACATGATCCTGCGGTAGCTGGTGACAGAATGATGAACAGTTGGCGCTGCAGCAATACAAGACCAATCCAGAGGCGAATTACTCACCGGGGGAAGGTGCGCCCGGGCAATGTACAATGAATGAACAAGTGAGAGGGATTAAAAACACAGTACGCATTGAACACCGCATTTTAAAAGACGGCCTGAGCGTCCAGCTACCAGTAATTCACAGCGAGCTAACGCGCGCTCAACTGCAGCACAATCGAAGTCTAATGCCGACTTTTATGGCCTTGTTTTCCAGCGATCATTTATATCGCTGCCATGCTGAAGGCCAAATAAAGCAAAGGCTTTAGTCGCCTACAAGGATTCTATTCAGGTCAATGAAATACCACTGTGACTATCAGACTTAAATGAAAGCATTTAGGGAGATTGGTCAGACTGGAGCCTATGAGCAGCTGCTCAACGTGGCTGTGGTGCTCCCCGACTCGTTGGCTGATCCAGCTGGTTCATGGTGTGTTCAGGAATCAGTCTACTCCTGTTTGAGCTCAGTGTTTGTGTATATCAGAATATCAGTCATCAAGAGTTAACCGGACCAATGTTACAGAAGCTACTGGTGTTGCCAACATTCCTTTAACACCTCTGGATAACCTGTCCCTCAAAGCATGCAAAGAAAAGAAATACCCGAAGCCGCCTGCTCTCTCAAAGCAAACGGCAGACATCTTTGTTTTGTTTCAGAAACACCCAGAATTGATGAGATGAAGTGAATGTACACAGATCTGAGCTTGAAGGAGGTCCACTGCTCCCCGTTGCGTAACAAACCACATGCTGGCGTTGGTTCTCGGTACATGGGCGAGAGCGTGTCCGCTGCTTCAACGGTTTGCTCCCTTTCAGTTCAGTATCAGCGGGGGTGTGGAGTCCTTGTATCTCCCTTTAAGATTTCCGCCTCCATCTCGAAAACAAAACTTTGGACTTGTGGATTGTGGCTCAGTGAAACATATTTGAAACCAGACAAGAGGAGAAAATCTCCTTCTATACATGAGGAGGTTTGGCATTGTTGTCTTTTTTCCATTCATCTTTATGCTTTCACTGATTTCATTATGGGTGAACTATAATTTCTCTTCTGACCGTTTGAGACGTCTCCATGTTTAGGGTCCAAATGGCGGCCAAACCTCCGGCCCCCCAGTGAGTCAGACTCATATTTCTGCGCTGTTTTTCGTCTTTGTCTTGTGTGTTCTGTACATTCCTCTGTGCTTCCATGCCACAAGGCTGCACAAGGTCACGGGGCACAAAGACGGAGACACTGAGCTTCGCCTGTCTAAGCTGTGAAGCTAGGCAACGGGAGTGGTGCTCGAGGTGGATGTGGGGGTGGGAGGCTCCCATATATCTGCCCGAGCTGGTTTGCGAGAGTTTGAGGGACAGTCCTTCACAGCAAGAGATGAGGGGCCATCTCCACCGGGGGACGGCACAGTGGAGCTCTTGTCCTCCTGCCCCTGTCCGTCCCAGCTTCCACTGTCGTGGCTCACACAGCTCTGTGATCTCCACTTAGGGAAGATCTATGACTGTTCTGCCCACTGTTAAAACCCGGGGTCATGTCTGCAGGGGTGCTTGTGTAACCCAAACGCCGCAGGCACCTGACGAGATGAAAGGCGAGTAGCTCATTTTTCACTCCCACCATTTCCGTGCTGAAATGTGCCGTAATAACACCAAAAGACCTCAGCGCCCGTAAAGAGGCTTACTCTCGCCTCATGCACGAGGTGTGAGAGCGCACAGATACTGCCGCCGCGGTGGCAGTTGTCATGGCGACCGGCGCCCAGATGCCAACACAAATCTCCCACTGGCCAATGATTGTTTGACTTCTCCGCTGAGGTTCAAAAGAAGGATTTGGAGGCTGTAACTCGAGCTGGCGTGAGAGTTTGCAACACTGGATGTCCAAATCTCCAACCGCCAGCTTAGCTGATGAAGCATGTCTAGCTCGAGTTGAACCAGCTGAAAATGACATGCCGCGGGAGATTGAAGACTAATGATGATGATTCAGCCCTGCCAAATGCTGTAAAAGCGGGATAAACAACCTGTTTGGCAAATGTCAGGCTGTTTCCCTCCAAATGCTGGAATAATCAGATGGGGAAATGAGCTGTCATAGGAAACAGGTGCTCATATGCGCATAATCAGATGCCAACGTGCAGAGAAGAATCGCCCCGTACCCACGTGTGGCCCAGAGAATGGGCTCCAGCTGGGCAGCGTGCACTTTACACAAACGAGTGTTTTGAGTGCCCTCGCAAGAAGCATTCATCTCAGGATATGAGTGTTCACAGGGGACAATGGAGCCGTTAGCCACCCTGTGATTGGGATAAATGAGCTGACACAAATTAGAGCTGTGGGACGCACAGGAAGGACTCATTACAGGTGATTTCTGCCCCTTTAAAGCAGTTGTGATGGCAGAATACTGACAGACAGACTACGGGCTTGTTTGTAGAAAACAAAGGAGGATAAGATTAAGATTTTCAGAGGAGCGA
>CAAKHB010001986.1:67161-79217 GCA_901007665.1 Aeoliscus strigatus | reverse complement strand
CATTCCCAGAATTCCTTTGTCTGACGCATGGAGCAGGTCTCCATCTTTGCTTTCGGGGGGATACGAGCTGCTGTGGGGGAGGAGAAAGGGGGGAGGAACAGTGGGATTATGAGGTGTGGAAGGAACGATTAGCACTTACGAGAAAAAAGGAGGGAACATGTGCAGGAAAATTCTGTCGGCACCGCGGCGTAAAATATTTTAAGGGTGCATTAACTTCTCCAGCGCCCCATCGCTGAGTCGGGTTGTTGGTCAAACCCGTGAGCTGATGATTACTTCACCAGGTGGTCACATTTCCAGCAAGTACTGCGATTAAAAACTCTTTCAGTCATAAAACATCTCCTCGTGAAGTTTGTGTTTGTGGACGTAATTCTGCGTCTTTTTGGATCGGAATATTTCAATTCCAGGACTGTACTGTCAAGTACAGATGTCACGATGCCTCCAGTGATGACCGATCCAAACCATCGGACACATGAGCTGAGCTCCTGTAATCTCGTATTTGTCGCGTATTTGTGTAGTTGTAGTGGACAATGTTTCGCCCGGTGCTGGCATACTGTGAAGAAGAGCTGGAGTTGGTTAAGTTGTAGATATTTGTGTTTTTCTGAGCCTGTTGGCTCTGGACTGAAGTTCATGACGAGTCATCATGAGTCATCTCAGTCAGAATCACAAGTCTTATTATTTGTTGTCGTTGTTGTTCATCTGTCACCGATGAACTCGTTCTCTCAGTCACACAATAAATTGAATGAAGAATGTCAAAGTTCAACACAAACAGAGATGTGTGTGTGTGTGTGTACATATATATACTATATACGTATATAGTGGTGGGTATGACGAGTACTACTAGTATTCATAGTATCTGTATCAGTAGTATCAGTACTAGTAGCAGTAGTAGTAGTAGTAGTAGTATCAGTAGTATCAGCAGTAGTAGTAGTAGTAGTAGTATCACTAGCAGTACTATCAGTAGTAGTAGTAGTAGTAGTACTAGTATCAGTAGTAGTACTAGTATCAGTAGTAGTAGTATCAATAGTAGTGGCAGTAGTATCAGTAGTAGCCTCAGTAGTAGTATCATCTATTGTCCTCTCAGTGTAACATCCCTGTCCTGTCCCTGTCCTGTGTCCCTGTCCTTAGTCCCTGTCCTGTGTCCCTGTCCTGTGTCCCTGTCTTTGCGTTATCCACCACCACCAACGTCCTTAGTCCCTGTCTTTTGTCCCTGTCCTGTGTCCCTGTCCTTTGTCCCTGTCCTGTGTCCCTGTCCTTAGTCCCTGTCCTTAGTCCCTGTCCTTTGTCCCTGTCCTGTGTCCCTGTCCTTAGTCCCTGTCCTTAGTCCCTGTCCTTTGTCCCTGTCCTTAGTCCCTGTCCTGTGTCCCTGTCCTTTGTCCCTGTCCTGTCCTTAGTCCCTGTCCTTTGTCCCTGTCCTTAGTCCCTGTGCTTAGTCCCTGTCCTTAGTCCCTGTCCTGTGTCCCTGTCCTTAGTCCCTGTCCTGTGTCCCTAGTCCCTGTCTTTGCGTTATCCACCACCACCAACGTCCTTAGTCCCTGTCTTTTGTCCCTGTCCTGTGTCCCTGTCCTGTGTCCCTGTCCTTTGTCCCTGTCCTGTGTCCCTGTCCTTAGTCCCTGTCCTTAGTCCCTGTCCTGTGTCCCTGTCCTTAGTCCCTGTCCTTTGTCCCTGTCCTTAGTCCCTGTCCTTTGTCCCTGTCCTTAGTCCCTGTCCTGTGTCCCTGTCCTTAGTCCCTGTCCTGTGTCCCTGTCCTTAGTCCCTGTCCTTAGTCCCTGTCCTGTGTCCCTGTCCTTTGTCCCTGTCCTGTCCTTAGTCCCTGTCCTTAGTCCCTGTCCTGTGTCCCTGTCCTTTGTCCCTGTCCTGTCCTTAGTCCCTGTCCTGTGTCCCTGTCCTTTGTCCCTGTCCTGTCCTTAGTCCCTGTCCTTTGTCCCTGTCCTTTGTCTACGTCCTGAGTCCCTGCTGGTCGGTGACTGTCTGCTCTCTGCTGCTACAACTGCCAGTGAAGATCCAGCACAGACGTTCCTCTGAGACGAGGAGAGCGTTTGTCTTGTCCCAGGTGTCCTGTAGAAGACAGCAGCTCTGACTGTCTGTCGTTCCCCTGCTGTGATCTGACAGGTGGTGACCCCCACCAGGGTGGGACAGACCTACATGTACAGTCCAGGCCAGCACAACCACCAGGACGTCTATGATGTCCCACCCAGCAGATCCCAGGGGGTGAGTGCCTGTTGTCCCACAGCGTGAGGCCGTCCCACTGGAATGGAACTTCAAATGGAGGCTCATAGATCATGAACAACAAAATATAGAGCAGCATATTTTGTATATTATATTATATTATATTATATTATATTATATTATATTATATTATATTATATTATATTATATTATATTGTCCTTTCATCTTAAATATTTGATCCATGTATCACTTTATGTCACTTTAGTCGTTATCTGTCCGCCTCCATCAACGTGGACCTCGTTGGGCGATGAGTCATTTATTCCCTCTTATCGCTCTTTCAGGTGTACGACATTCCTCCTGGTCAGATGTTTGGACAGCACGGAGGCGCCCGAAACCAAGGAGTCTATGACGTCCCCCCGTCTCAAATGGACCTCAGAGGACAGGGCATTTATGACGTACCTCCCTCCTCGCAGGCGGTAAGAGAACATTTCACCAGCTCGTCGATCCTCCACCGCAATGTAGAGGCACATCGGTCAAATACCGGACGTCGTTACGGGAGAATGATATTTTCTGTTTATTGATACAGCTCCTAGTGTTTCTCTTAATTGGCTGTAATAAAAAAAGAATACGTCCGACGTCGTACTGAGGGCGTTCTCGTGGCTGTTTGCCCGCCAGTCGGACGTGACTGTCTGAAGTGTCCGGCGGCTCAGATTTCAGCAGCGCGCCATCAGTTTGTTGGTAATAATCTGAGAAATGCTGGGACCTGTTATTTGTGTCGTTCCTAATTATAGTTTGGGCTCAGCGGCCGTCGCCGTAAAGAGTGCAACCCAAGGCTGATGGAAATCACTCAGGGGCCTCCATTTTATTCTCCCAACATGCTCTGAGCCATGAGAACAGAACACCCACTCTGCTCGGTCAGGACGCTGTAGTTAGTGGTGGGGGGGGTCAAAGCCGTGTGCGCCGCTGCGTTCGAGTTCAGCAGAAACTTTGAGGTTACAATTATGTGCTCAGGACATGTTTCACTTCCTCGGGCTTCGGCTGCAGCTCCTCTCTGACTGTGACTCCCCAACAGGTCTACTCGGTGCCGCCCTGCAGGAGCAACCCCGCCCTCCAGGAGGGAAACTATGATTTCCCACAGCCGCTCAAGCAAAAGCAGGAAGGCATCTATGACGTACCTCCGCCTGCGCTCACCAAGCCCCCCCAGTACGACTTCCCCCCCAGCGTGGACTCCTCTGGCCATCTCTCAAAACAGAACAGCAACGAAGGCATTTACGACGTCCCTCCCCCCACCCTGCCCTCGGGAGCGGGGTCTCAGAGGGACGTGTACGACGTCCCGCGCGGCATGCAGCTCCCCCAGCACCGGAGCTCTCCCGCTGACAGGGACGGGAGCAAAGGCGTGTACGATGTCCCCGCCCAGGATGCTCGCGCGGCAGCCGACGTGACCGACGGCGTGAACCGCCTGTCCTTCTCCAGCACCGGCAGCACGCGCAGCAGCATGTCCACGTCCTCGTCCTCCACGGGCTCCAGCTCCGAGGGCCGTCTGCCTCTGGACGTGGACACGGCCGTCCAGAGGCTGTACCGCCTGCAGCAGGCCGTGGAGGGCTCCGTCGGCGCCGTGCAGTCCACGGCGGCTTCCCCTCACTGGAGGACTTTTCCCTTCATGGAGCGCCACGCTAACGACATCCGCACCATGCTGGACCGGGTCCGGGCGGCGCTGGGGGACTTGGTCGTGTTCGGTCGAGGGGCTGCGGCCAACGCCACGGCGCTGTCTGACTCCAGCCTGCACAGTAAGCTCAGACGGCAGCTGGGGCGCCTGGAGGACTCGCAGCAGATCCTCCTGCAGATCTACCAAGTTCTGGAGAACTGCAGCTGGGCTCTGAACACCCTGGCGTCCTCCGCTCCGGGCAAACATCACAGCAAGAGCGACGACCTGGACCGATTCGTCATGGTCTCCAGGACCGTGCCGGACGACGCCAAGCAGCTGGCCTCCACGATAGGCAGCAGCGCCGAGCTGCTGTTCAGGAGGACGCACGCCGACGGCTGCTTCTCTGTCGGGAGCACGCCGGACGAGAACCCGATCCACCCGCTCACCTCTCCCTCCTCGGACAACGACAACTACGGCGGTCAGACCAAACCGTTTCCTGTTCCGTCCAGCCAGGACAAAGACAACATGAACCACAGCGAGAAGTGTGTGAAGAGCTGGATGGAGGACTACGACTACGTGCACCTGCAGGTAGCTGACGTCAAAGATGAGAACGCCCCTGTAACTGAGAGAGGCTCGTCAGAGGTTCAAAGGTCACCGTTTCTATCTCTAACCTACTTCTGCTCCTCCGCAGGGCAAAGAGGACTTTGAGCGTCAGCAGAAGGAGCTGTTGGAGAAGGAAAACATTATCAAGCAGAATCAAGTGGCACTGGGTCAGGAGCAGGTGAGGCTTCCTCCGGATTCTTCACGACGCAAATTGTCTTTATTTTTAGAGTATTTGCAGCAGATAGCTCCTTATATTCTGCACTCGGAAGCCAAATGTCAGAGAAATCGCACCTAACATTTATTTTGGACATTTATTCCACAACTCTTGTAACTTCATTTTTCAGCTGTATAACTAATGGGAATTTAGATTTCATTCCTTGTATTTTTTGTATATTTTATTTCCATTTTGAGTTTTTATTTAATGTCATTCTTATTCTCTCATGCGGAAGAAATAACGCTCGTCCTCCTCACGCTCCTCAGATCAATCAGTTCAAGAAGCTGGAGCAGGAGGTGATCAAACCCGTGGAGAACGATATCACACAGTGGATGTCACACCAACACCCCTCCCCGTCTGAGACCCCCGCCACCCTGTCCCCCTCCACGCACGTGTGCGCCCGGGACCGCCAGCTGCTGGGCTTCTACTCGGAGCAGTGTGAGCAACACTTCATCACGCTCCTCAGCGCCGTGGACGCCTTCTTCAGCTGCGTCAGCACCGGGCAGCCGCCCCGCATCTTCGTGGCGCACAGCAAGTTCGTCATCCTCAGCGCCCACAAGTTGGTCTTCATCGGAGACACCCTGTCCAGGCAGGCGTCGGCCCCCGAGGTGGCCAACCGGGTGATGAACTCCAGCAACGTGCTGTGCGACTTGTTAAAGACTGTGGTGGCTGCGACCAAGACGGCCGCCCTGAACTACCCCAACACGGCCGCCATCCAGGAGATGGTGGACAGAGTCACGGAGCTCTCGCATCACGCGCAGCAGTTCAAAGAGCAGCTGCTTCAAATGGCTCATTTGTGATTTCCGTGTCCGTCCACGTCGGTCAGCCCGGTTTGGATGTTGTAAATAGTCTTTGTTCTGTAAATATCTGCTCTATTTTTGTGTAGATTGTTTTATATGATGGTATAATTATCTATAAATACATATATATATATATATATGTAGATGCAGTGTTGGTGTCTGTAGGATTATGTGAACACTTGTCAGAACATTCCAGTCACATATTTTAAAGCACCTTATGAGATGTCCTGTGTCCATTTTCACGTGTAGTGTCGTTGAGTGTCTTACTGCTCGATGTGTGGCGGTAAGTCAGTCATCAATCATGCTAATATCAGTGTGTGTGTGTGTGTGTGTGTGTGTGGGTGTGTGGGTGTGTGTGGGAGGGGCCCACTAAGTAAACAGTTGGTCTTTACCACCTGACTGCGTCTTTTGATTTCTACTGAAACACGAAAGCTTTCACAATCACCTTCTCACTTCTAGAGGTTTCTACTAGATGGCTGCAGAAAGCAGGTGGAGGGAACTCCTCAGTTTGTGGATCTAGAATTGAAGATAAAATCGGCAGTTTGAATTCAATGGCGACGTAAACGCTCACGTTGAATACGTGTCAGTTCATGTTGTGGATGAACACACTCAGCTGAGGCCCTTTGGTTCTTCCTGGTCTGTTTCCACTCAATGAAATTAAACACAGCGGTGATGCAGGTTTTCCAGCTGAAATGAAATCCACGAGCACGTTGACCACGTTATTGATTTCATGTCCAATCGGTGTTAATGCTCCCGTTGATTCTAAAACAGACCAGTCGGGGGGACATTAAATATGACAGAGGATGTGTCCTTTGGACCGTGAGCCCTGTGTTGGGGTTTTTTTTCGAGCCTATCAGCCAGTGCACATTTTCTCTGGTTCAAAGTGTGAACTGACACAAGACGACATCCACTGGAGCTTGTGAAATTGTGTTATTTGGTTCGACAAACTCAACTCGACAAAGCTCGTCCGTCTTCACCCCCCCTTTTCCTTCTGTTGTTATAATCCAAGTGAAATATAGTCTCTCCCTGAGGAGAAGCTGCTCTATAGATAGACTACGTGAAGAAGAGACGCCTGTGACCATAGTGAGACCCCCCCCCCCACACACACACACACACACACACACACACTCCCTATCAGAAAATCTCATTACAGTCTTTGTAGCTCACACACACTGGCACCTCCAAGCAATCTGTTTTTATTATCCCCTGCATTCCTCTGTGCTCTCTGGGGAGATGAGAACGAAAGGAATTTGCAATGCAACAACTTTTAAAAGGTCCAGTAATTGAGATCCATCCCGTCAGTGTCATTTGCTGCTAAACGCCCGATGTGTAGCCAGCTGTCCCTCTCAGAGGCCGTAATAACAGGAAGCAGTAATAATGGGATCTTATTATGACCGAACAAGGCAGCAGCAGCAGCTTCTGCTGGATGTCGATTCTCGGCTTTAGGTGGGAGCGGGGGGGGGGTTCTGAGTTGGTTGCTACGACTCTCTCCAGTCTGGACTGAAGTGGCTGTGTGTCCATCACCAGGGGCAGCCTACCAAACATGTCTGTCTCTGGTTTGCCACGGTTACACAACTGCTGCTGCAGACAGGGAGCTGGAGCTGCTCTCGGCCTGTTCCCCTGCAGCAGCAGCAGCAGCAGCAGCAGCAGCCGCCGCCGCCTGCATGCTCCCTGATGAGACACTGTCTAGTCAGTCAGGCCGAGAACCATCCGACAGGTGTGGAACTGCCGAGATGGAAAGTTGCAGCGATGTGCATGAGCGGCAGCCGTGATCAGAGCGTCAGAGGCTCACCTGTCTGCCGGGGGAACAAACCGTGAAGGGCCATCGGGAGGAAATGTGCAGCACAGCGGCAGCGGAGCCTGATTCTGAGAAGCACTGCAGTCGATGTCATTTCCGTGGCTTACCACAATCATTTCCTGTAAAGTATTTGCAGACTCTGAAATTACAGCTTCTCCGAGCACAGCAGAGCCTCCATCAGTGAAATAGAAAAGGCCCCAGCTGCAGGCAGAAATGAATTCGGTCTAATCTGGAAGAAAGGTGGCTTTGTTTGCCCACAATCATTTTTCACTATTGTGGGTTCTACAATTTCCAGAGACTGAAGGAAAACAGAACATTTGGATTCACAGTGTGTCACATGCAGTATATACTGGAATATTAAAGGTGAAGATACATTATGAAATAAACAATGGACCACAATTGTACATGCATCACGTATCTATTTCAAAAATTGTCAGTGATGTGTATGTATGTATGTATATTAAATGTGAACAGACACAAACACGCACTAGTTTTTCTGCAGCCAGACATACAGGTAATTAACTCCTTCATAATAATTATTATTTTCATTATTATTATTTCAATTCCTTATTATCAGTTGGAGTGTAATTTAAAATTTAATTTAAAAGGAAAAAAAAGAATCATATTCTTTATCCACATTCTCCATACGTGGAATGTACTATTACGTACAATGTACTATTACACGTTCAATCACCAATGTGGGGTGATGTTCAGTGCGACACTGCCAACTGGTGGTCAACATGTGGAGGCGCACGCCCCATAGCCTAAATTGAATTAAATTGTCTTTTTATTTAGCTATGTGTGTGTGTGTGTGTGTGTGTGTGTGTGTGTGTGTGTGTGTGTGTGTGTGTATGCACAATTTTCACCATAATATTGGAAACACCGTTTTCTTTATCTCATTTTACATCTGTGATACGTCTAAGTTTATTATTCTGCACTATCAGTAACAAAAATAATAATAATCAAAAACCACTGAAACTTTGATTCATCTACTCCTGCTCGCTCCGGTCACGGGTCACAGTTGTGCTGGAGCTCACCCCAGCCGTCAAACACCCAGGATGAGTGGCCAGCTCATCAGATCCACACCTGTTCTGACAACACTTGATCAGATTTGACATTTAACTTATGTTTAAGACCACTGATTGGGTGTCCCAGGAATACTAATAAGAATGTTTTCCAGTTGTTTTGACCTCATTCAACCTTCACTGGAGTGACTGAGCTTGATTCTGCTGCGTATTACTTCTCTCCTTGACTGGCATTTATTTATAACTTCTACTACATGACTTTGTTGATTATCTTGGACAAAATCTGCCCTTTTTACCCGTCTTCCAGTTGTTCAGCCACTCATCTACACCTTATGTTATTGATTTATGATTTACTGATTTATTACAAGGTGGAAGTTGTGGAACAGTCGCTCTGAGTGACGCTGACATGTGTTACATTTCTTTTAACCTTGTACACACAGCTTGCATATGTATGCGAAGACGGATCACTGCAGTATTTGATGAGTTCTTCCTTTGGCCATCAGACCCTGGTAGAAAAAGAATAAATCAATCATGACAATATGAGCTTTATTTTGGAGGAAGTAGCTAACAAACAGCATTGACTCACCTCGGTGAAGGTAATTACATGTGGACAGGTGTGATATTTATGGCATTTATTGGAAGCAACCGCTCCACAAAACATTACAATTACTGTTGATAAAAGGTGCAAGATTTACGTTTAACCTGGAGGGAGACTGTTCCATAAACATCGACGAGGCCGCCGTCTGCTCTGATTTGCCCTAGAATGGAAACCACACAAACGCAGACGGTACAAAAGGAGGAGAGGCCATGTGACAAACAACGGGCGCTATCTAGACAGGCACTGGTGCAGACAGAGGCACGGGGAGTGGGAGAGGGTTCGGACAGCACTCGGGCAGCTTTTCTGCAGCTGGGAGCCTCATTATTTTGCTCCGGGACGTCAGATAATGATGTGTGTGCAGCAGCTTCTGAACTAAAGGCGCATCCTTGAAACAAAGTCCTGACTCTTCAAGTATAAATTGATTTTATAATTGATTTTTTTTTGTTTTTTTTTAAAGTAAGAGACATTGCAAGAAATCCATCATTTTACCCAACTAATAAATCTGTCATTTGTCATCTGCCTTCCGAGGCGTTGGGCGTTAGCGTTCCTGTCGTTGCAGAACATGAAGTTGTCAGTCGGTTCAGTGCCTTTTAAACGTAGACAAGCCAATCGGCCAACTACAAAAAATACAGATGGAAACATAAGAGAATTGGCTTCTCCTGGTGAGATGGAGCATCGTCGCTCTCCACAGAGGTGTCAGGAAGCAGCGTGGTCGCTCCTTCGAACAGATTATCGCTACTGTAGTGTAACAGGAGGACCATGGATGAAACTCACTGCACAGTGCATAATCAGATACATGGACAGGAAACAGACAGATGAATTGTGCTGTAAATGGCTTTTCCCTTTGGAACCAGGAGCTCTGCCTGGTGAGATTAAAGTGTCCATGACGAGAGCGGGGCTGACAACAGTCCACAAGGTCCGTGTGCAGTGCAGAGGGGTCTGGATGATCTACGAAGTGCTCTCTGGAAAGGCAACTCTTTGGCGTGCAGTCCTGGGCCGACTTCGTGCAGGGACATTCGCTGCACGTTCACTCTTGGTTTCGGACGGTTGAGTCTCAGCCTGCGGTGTGGCAGCGTCCCCGACGAGCTCACGCAGGAACTTGAACTTGGACAGGAAAAGCTGCCAAACAACATACCAACCTGAGGGGTGGGGGGGGGTATATAAGAAAAACATCAAAACAACACGACAAACAGCTGAATTTATATATATTAAAAGAGGCGACCAGAATGATGTGCTGAAGGTGTTCCCCGAATGCTCTTGGAAGACAGAAGGTCTTTCCCACATGGATGGAACATAATGCATCAACAGCACAATAGACATGATTTGAAAGAACTCAATATCCTGCACAAGAACAAGAGCTAAGTGAACAAGTCCAGTGCATGTCCATCAAGTGACCCAGTTTAAACATCTTTGGAAGTCAGACGCCTGATAAACTGATCAGATGAGTTCAGCCAATCAGGTGAGGGCCCGTTTACATTACACGTTTCTAGAATAACCCTTTCTGTCCATGGCAGAACAGACAAATGTAGTAAGTCATAATCAGACCAGCTCATGAAGCACCACAGATACTCCAGGTTGAAGTCCTTCCATTAGGAGGCGACTGCTCCGGGTCACAACATAAAAATAGAAGGCGTCAATGACATGAAGACACCCCGGGCCCTCATTCCGTACCATTAACTACTTCTACAAGTATCACTGTAGTAGGACATGACCAGCCGCCATCTCCACGGAACTCCACAGAAAACGACAGTTGAAGTACAGCATGTCTGGGTCAGTGTCACAGTTATGTAAGTATCTTATCGGGGTTGTTGTCTGTGGAACTCACCAAACAACATGAAGATCAGCGCACAGACCAGCGTGGCCACAATGACCAGCAGTGTGAGTCCGACACTCTGCCACATCTTCGCCGGACAGCTGATAGCAACCAGGAGGCTAGTTTCCGGCCAACACCATAGAAACGTGGAGCTAGCCGAAGCGTTTGGCAGCTCGCTTACACCGCCAGCCGAGACGACACAGAGAAAAACAAACAGCGACACATCGCAAACTCGGGACAGCCTGTGTAGCTAGCTGTGGCTAGCTAACGTTAGCTGTCCGCTGGACTAACGGAGGCGCTGCGGGGCTCAGTCCTCCTACAGCCCGGAAGGACTGCGGCAGGAACAGACGGTGGCTGGCCACAGCGGGTTACAGTCAGTTATTTGTCCTGCATAACTGCAACGAGCATTTACAAGCTCTCACTGACGACTGTAGGCAGCACAGGAACTGGGTTAGTCAGCGTCATGAACAGATGCAGACTGCGCATGCGCAGATTACACCTCTAGTACCTCTGGGTAATGTAGTATACTGAGAATGCGTCGACAGTTTGTTTAATACTTTCATTTCCTTCTCATATTATTTCCACTGGTGATGCTTAGTATTCGATGTACACGTGCCATATTAAGCGTTTGTTGTATTCTAATAAAAAAATGTCTGATGAGTCACAAAATGATCTATTATTTTAGCCGTGTGTGTCCAAAATCACAGTCACAAGCACTTTCTTCGTACCAGAGGGAAATTTCTTCGTACAACAGCTCCAGTCAAGCAACAAGACACAAAAATGGAACAAAAACATTTGCTATAATGTTCAATGTGTGAAAGTAAGTATTAAATAAAAGTATAAATATAGAACACATGCTGGCAAATGTACAGATTTGTCAGCATGTGTTCTTCATCAGTCCAGTAGGTGGAGTTCCAAGCACGATATTGAAATGTTTGTCAGAGTAATCTTTGATCCTGGATGTGTGTTTGTTCCTGTATCCAACTGGAACATTATCATACGAGAACTGTGAGTCAGAGATCAATGAAGTACAACAAATCCTTTAATTTTCAGGTCAGATCCATTTGGCCGCTGCCTCAATCCCTGCAAACAGCACACATTCTTAACGTAGTATAACATTTAATGTTTCGTGAGGTACACAAAGTACGTTTGAGGATTCCATGATCATTCCTCATTACATTCCACATTCAGGTTAAAAACAAGCAGGTGAAGGTGAGAGCATCAAATTCAAACAGTTTCTTTCCATCCCGTCTCTGTCAGACTTACAAGAAAAACATGTTGTCACTTGTGCTTGCTTCCAGGCAAATGGTTTCTCACTGGATGCCAACTTGTGGATTTGCATATTGCACCAACGTCTTCCACCCCACCCCCCCCCCCCCCCCCACCCAGTTAC
>CAAKHB010001986.1:23605-60544 GCA_901007665.1 Aeoliscus strigatus | reverse complement strand
GGCTATAAGCACCTTAAGTTAACTGCAATACAATTTTTTCTGCCAAGTATTGAACATAGCCAGACTGTAACAATAATATTACAACGTGTCAGTAAATTGTGTTTTGTGTATTCATTTTGTGCCTTTCGTCAGATTAATAGTGTCGGTTCTGGTTCTTTTTAGTTGTTTCTCACCTCATGGCCACATTGCTGCCGTCTATGACAATGGGTCGGAGGGAATCGTCCTCCTCACCGCCGTCATCTTTGCTGTGAGACAGCTGCAGGGTGACGCCTGTCGCCGGAGGGTCCGCGCTGGACATCACGAGCCCCTGCTGGGCCTCTGGGTCTGCCCTGACCCGAACAAGCTCCCCTAGAACCTTGTCGGTGTCTGTGTTTGGGCCAAACTTCTTCTGGACAGCTTGGACCTGTGCTGTCGAGTACCCGAGCTTATGGAAGAAGTCCAGCTGCGTGTCCAGGAGCTGGGGGGGGTCAGACTGGTATGGAGGGAAGAGAGGATCCATCCAGTTTGGGATGTGACTCGGTTCTGTACACAGATATACAGAATTCATCTCTGCAGCCTCTTCATGTCGAATGGAAAACATGTGGAAAGTAACAGATGACAGATTACTCACGTTACTGTAACTGTGCAGTTCTTTTGTGTCTGTAGTACTTTTACGTAGTTTTAAAAAACAGTCATTTTACTTCATGACGTTATCACACATTGTTAAAAGTGAATTTGAAATGATGTACTCAACATGAAGTTTTTACACCGGTCATTTTAGGACTTTTACCACCTCTGCCTGTAAGTTATTGTAGCACTTGTTCCATTTATATTTAGGCTGGTAGAACAACTGATGATCATACATCATCATCGTCATCATCATCATCATCATCATCATCATCTCCAATTATACTTTTGGTAATTTACTTACAATAAACACTATCCTGTTCTAAGTAAAGATGAATTATCTGTTTTGGGATGAAGTGAAGAACCACGAACCGGTACCGGGACATCTGTGTGCCGGCAGAACGCTCATAGATTCCCGTCAACACGAGTTTAACACCGAGTGTCAGGACGTTTCCCTCCTAGTCCGTGGATGGAATCATCACCGAGAGGGAGCAAAGTTTAAAAAAGAAAACAGACGACGACCACTCACCTCTGCTGCTCCCTGAGGAGGCTGCGAAGAGATGACCGAAGAATTAGCAGTCTGTCGGGGGGAGAGGGGGGGCCACTCATTCCAGCTGTCGCAGACGAGACTCTGGTGGTGGAGTGTGTGTGTGTGTGTGTGTGTGTGTGCGTGTGTGTGTGTGTACTGTGCTGCAGCGTGAGGCCCCTTTAACAACAGAGTCCATGTCAGCGCCGCCCAAAATTCATGGTTAATTACGGTAACGGTAGAAGCCTTTTCACAGTTTCGAAGAGTTCCTGTGATGATGATAATAATAATAATAATAATGGTGATGATATTAATAATAATAACAACAATAATAATACACACATATTTAGCCCAGAACAAATTAATCTATGCAAATAGAAAAGAGAACAACTATTTAAAAAAACATTAAAAAAAGATGACTGATATTACACAGATTCATGTATTTCATTTGTGTTGACACGTGGTAGATAAAGTGGCAGTATTTATTGCAACTTGCAGCATGAGCATCTGTGCAGTTGGGAGCGGGGGTCACTTGGGACCGTCAGGTGGACCTGTTTGACTGACAGCCGTCAGCTGCCTGTGGTTGGTTCTTATGCCGCCTGCGTCATTCTTATCCCGGCCAATCTGCCTGTGTCCGACCTCTACTGATCCTCTCCCTGACCATCTGTTGCATCTTAAGTTCTGCAGAAGCATGCTCACTCCGGAATTATCATTGTAACTGTTATCAGTGGCTACTTACAACAGGAACAGATGAAACCTTTGGCATGACAAAAGTAGCTCTCATCTGCCAGAGGACCGGGTGTTTCTCCAGCTGCAGTCTGCTTTGGATCCTTGATCCTTTCTTTGTTCTTCAGGATGTCCATGAGAACTCTACCTCTCGTTGTCATTAATCTAGGTGGAGAAATGCTTTACATACTTGACCAACGCCTGCGCGCTCATAACACACATGAGGACAATGCTGAGAAAGGTAATTGTTGTTAATGAGCGCTGACAAACTGTGACGTGTAGTTCCATCCCTCCCTGGTATCAGCTTATTCACTGGCCACACACTTCTTTCTTTCTCCCTGTGGAACGCTCCCTCTGCTGCAGGAGTGTGGTCAGAGAGTGACCGGAAAAGAGGTACCACCATCACTCTGTGGCCTATTGTGTAGTGACCTTAATGCCCCCTGTACTTCTCCATGTTGTTAGTAGTTGTTGTCAGGGGTCGGACTCGGCACAGACCCCACAATACAATATTATCACGACAGTTACGTTGTGACATAGTATTGTCGTGATATTGTGATCTTATTATCTTATTGTGACGTTGCAATATACAGCATTGTAGTTTTGTTTTGTTTTTTAACATTTTCAACAGCATGTCCCCAAACAACATTTTGTCAACATCGTTTGTGTGATAAAAGATGTTTTGTGAGCCTAAAAATAGAATATTTGGAGCTTAAGATTTCTACCATTTGCACTGAATTTGCACTGCAGCTAATAAACGAACTGCTCTTCTACATCTTAATAGTCCAACTTACCTGGAAACAAATCCATAAGCAGTGGACAAGTAAACAGCATGAGGACAGATTAGCATTCTATATTCTATCATGTTATTTGTGCGCTGAGTGAGATAGCTGCTTTTTGTCTGTATTACATATCACATAAATATCACAGAGCAAGGTGAGATTTGACTGCAGTGCTTTTTATTAGTTGTATTAATTGTCTGTTTCTCAAAACTGCAGCTGGAAAATGCCTTTAGCATCCGGTGTAAACCCAAAGCATCGTCGACACAGCTGACATCTGTGCCCCCCCCCCTCCCCTCTGCCTTTTCTAGTCATGAACGACATCGTCGGGACCATGTTCAGTAAAGCCTTCATGGATGAGCTGCTCAAACCTCAGCAGCTGTACTCTCACAGGACTCTGAAAACCGTTCTAAGTCGGCTGGCACACGCCTCCATCATGAGGCTGAACCCAGCCAGTATGGACAGGGTACGCTCAAGTCAAGGATCCGTGATCGGTCACTGAAAACCTTTGGATTTGGATTTGAAGCTACTGATCAGCCACTGAACGTGTAACTGTGGCATGTGATTCCTTTCACAACGTTGATTAAGCTCATATTCTGTGGTTAGTTCATAGATATTAAAGCATTCAATATAATGAGAAAAATCCTGAAAAAGTCTGATACTTGGGTCACATGACAGACAAAATAAGTTCATTCTGGTTCTCCTGGATCTTCTGCTCCATGTGATCATCATCACCTCAGTTTCAACCCAACTTTTGTGACCTGATTTGGTTCAGACAGGTTATGAAGATAAATCCATTTCAAAATAAGCTATTCAGTTTCTCATAATTGTCAGATCTCTTGATGTCGGTGTAGATTTTTACAAACCTGTTTGATGTGAAGTCAGTTTTAAGATTTAAAGTGACACTCAAGGGCACATGTAGATTATCTGTAAGAAATGCAATTGAGGAATGGATGATTTTAATGTGTGTTTCTTGTCAAACAGCTCTATGAGCTGATGATCATGGCCTTCAAGTACCAGGTCGTCCTGTGTCCACGGCCCAAAGACTTGCTGCTGATCTCATACAATCACATAGATGCTATCAGGGAATTTGTGAAAGACACCCCGGCCGCTGTCAATCAGGTTGATGAAGCACACCGCAAAATATCTGAGGTATTTTTATGAGACAGACAGTTGAGAATAATTACCACGCAATGCAAAGCTTGTTGAAAACTGCTGACACAGCACAAAACCGTGTCCCGTTTCCTCCAACAGGGGTACTCATCACTGACAGAGGGGGAATTCCAGCTCCTCAGACAGACGCTGCTCATATTTTTTCAGGACATGCATGTCCGCGTGAGTCCTCTGTTCGTTCCACGCGTCCATCCTGTGGTGTGAAGACGTCTCTCCCTACTCAAGAAGCGCTGCGTATATTCTTTCATCTAGGTGTCGCTTTTCCTCCAAAACCAAATCCAGAAACCCAACGGCCGGTTTGCCCTATCCACGTCAGGCCCGGTGCCTCAGGGAACTACAGTCCCTGGGTTGATTAGGTAGGGAGGTTGATGCTGCCGCTGTATTCAAATCTCCTCTGCTGCAGCTCATCGACACCTACAGCTCTGATGCTTTGACATGTTCTGAGGTTTTACCACGAGCTGCAGCAGGACGCAGGCCTGGATTCCAGCCTTGATGAACAGTTTGTTTGATCTTAATTTGCAAATTTCCTACGTCAAACTCTACTGTCATTTCCCCGTCCCTGCTTCATGAGAAATATCTCAATATTCCGAGTGAGTGTCACGACTGTGTCTGTGCAGGACATTTGGCTGTAAGGGGAGTGAAGTCCGACAATTCCCCACAGAGGGAAGTTACAGCGGCCCCGCCAAAGAGGGATCTTTTGGACTTCATGGAGACAGAGTCATCCGACTGGGAATGAACATGTACATGCCGCTGAGTCAATGTTTTACACTCTGTCACCTGCACATCTGGAAAGAGCCTCCTCCTCTGCTGTGTGTTGCAGGTACACTGTGAACCATCCGGAGGAAACGTACACATCCAGGGGTCCCTGTGTAAAGGTACTGAGCCTGAACACTCGTTTCAATGTCCCTGGCACGGATAAATATCTATTGATTGAAACACTGACTGTAATATACCTGAACTGTGCAGAGATGTTTAGTATTTTTCTGTGATTTGTATGATTTCACAAATTTTACACTTTTACACACACCCCAAAAAAAAAACCCATCCCACCTTCGTGCTGCAGACAGACGACGGTCCCAACCTACTGGCCAAGGAGGAGCTGAACCTGCTGGCCCGTCTGATGGGCAACATGAAGGCTGAGGACATGTCCGCTGCTCAGATTCCATTCCGGATCAACCTGTTTGCCTCCGACCAAGAAGAAGATGAGGCGTGCGTGCTTGTTCTTCATCGGTTATTTCAGTTTAAGAGTAAAATTTTACAAATATTCATTTTGTGTGACAGTGGAGCTTCGGGTGAAGCTGCCGACTTCCTGTTTGGTGTGATAAATATTCAAGCAATACAGGTAATAATATATTATTGTTGTTGTTGTTGTTGTTGTTGTTCCATATAACTGGTATCATATTAAAAACAACAACAAGTGTTGTTTGGTGTTTTTTTTGATTCAGGATGAAGAGACTTCTACTCATCTGGCTCAAATCGCTGGGCAGTTTGCAGAAGGAGAGACACAGCTTGAAAATCTACAAAACAACAAAGGAGATGAGCTGCTGGCAATGATGGATGACCTCTGACCTTCTGCTCTTTGGTTTTATACTTTTACTAATGCAATAATGCACAGATATGTATGACTTTCAAGGAAGGTGTGGCCCAGAATGTCAGTATTTGTTTATTCAGGCTTCAGGGCTGAACTGTCCTGGTGTGCACGAACAAAGCAACGGTCTATTTGTAGAACCAGCGTCAGTGTGAGCTGTAGAATCACTGAAATGTGCAGGAGGTTCAGTGTTATGTCTACTTGATAAACACTGTACTGCTGTAAGTGCAAAGGAAATGATTATCATGCACTGACAAACGTGACTCAATACACTGTCATTTTCCATTTTTCAACTTTTCCATTACCATTGTTTGGAAAATAATTTGTGTGAAATATCTGTACTTAAACTTACAAATTTTGGATCTGATGATGATGACGAAGATTATCATTATTATTATTATTATTTCGTTATTTTGTCAAATAAAGGTGTGTGTTCTACTTTAAACGTGACATTGGTATGCAACAGTGTACTCGCTGTTATGTTGTAGTTTTGTCTGCCAGCAGGAGGCGCTGAGGTTGCGTGTTGGCGCGATACATGTGACGCAAATAAACGTCATCACGTCTTATTTCCTGTTTACGTTTTCCCGCGGGAGCATGCGTCACGATGGCAAAGAAGTCTTCCTGTGGATGTTTTGTGTCGTTTCACACGTAAATAGGATCAAAGTGACGCAGGTAAACGTCACACACACTCGGCAGAGAACGGGAACAGACTTTTCACACGCTGCTCCACGTCCCGACCGCCGCTGTGAAGCTAGTTAGCTAATGTAGCTCTCTGATTGTCCTCAGTGCAGCTCCACTCCACTGCTGCTCCGGAGCAGAGACCGGAAAGATGTCAGCTGGAAATGGAACAAGTCTTATACTCTTTCAGATGATTTCTGTTTTCTCTGCACACACGAAGAACCAACAAAGTGTTGTTGCAGGATTTGAAAATGGCAAATGACATAACTAAGGATGCTAATGAAGCTTCAGTTTACATGATGAGGCAGTTACAATTGCGACTGTAGAATATTACAATGGTACAGTTCTGTGCGAGTGCAAAAATTCAAAAGCCCTAAAATACACACACACAGTAGCATGGTAGCTAGAAACAAACCTTTTGAAATAATGGAAACGGCGGAATTTTCCTCATTTCAGAGTTTTTTGATGAAGTGAATTCAAGCTGACGAAGGTTTACATCAGTTTACATGAAAATAGCATTGAATCGTCTGCAATTTTCCTTCATTTCAGGTTTAACAAACTCAGGATTTTAATTTTAACCTGCTGTATGGAACGGGCCCTGAAGGCCTCGTCATCAGAGCCCATGGCGTCAGAGAAGGCTGAATCCTCTCCGTCGGTCTCAGGCCCGTCCGAGGTGCTGAGCTCCATTCGAGAGCGAACCATCGCAGAGAACAGCATGGTGGTCCTGCTGCAGGGCCTGCAGGGGGAGGTGACCACGGTGGACCTGAGGAATGAGAGCACAGCACGAGGCCGTGTGGTGAACGTGGACGCCTTCATGAACATACGTCTGGAGCAGGTGCTGTACCGCGACCGGCGGGGCCAACTGACCCATCTACAAGACCTGTTTGTCACTGGCAGGAACGTCCGCTACGTTCACATCCCCGACCACATGGACATCCTGAAGACTATGCAGGGACAACTGGCCAAAATCCATCGGGTCCGCAACTTTGCTAGAGAAGGAGGCGGCAGGAAAGAGTACGCCAAGAAGAAAAACTAGCTTGTTTTGTTTTGTTAGACTGAAGATAAGTCTAAGATTTTTGTGTTTCACTGGATCAGTGAGCGGAAACATTGTGAAGATGTACTCATCACACACGTACTATTTGTTTACATGTGACAACTTGATGAATTAGGGCAAATCATCATTTGAACTTGCAGAAATGAATTCACCTTAACAACTTTGTTCAAATTAAACATGCTGAGAAAAATCCAACTCTGAATTGGTGAAAGAACTTTGTCGAATGGAGACACACTGGTGTTTTGTCTTTCTGTTCCCTCTCTTCATGATATTAACACTCTTGTGTGTTCCACGTGTGCTGTAAAGCTCAGTTTCTGTCAGTCGGTGTTAATAACAATACCCACGGGCTTTAGCCTCCGCACGGCAGCCGGGAGTTCAGCTGCAGCATGCACATTCTGGATTTCATTTAGGTGTGACACATCAAACAAGGAAAGAACTTGACGAACTTGACGCTGGAGACAGACACACAGACAGACACCCGGCTGGAGCTTCATCTCGTTAATCACAAATGGGAAATGTGGTAGAAGTTCATATGACCTTTGACATGTTCAAGTCATCTATGCAGGTGTGGTCCAGCGTGTCAGTATTCACTCGTTCACCACGAAGCCTCTGTCTGTCTGTGTGAAACGGACTAACACGGACTTAATAAAACTATGTGGAGGAAAACAGTCACCGTCAGTGACGGGAGCTGTAACGGTGGAAAAACAAGCAGCTCTGTTTCCACGGCTGCAGCGAGCTGTCACTCCTGTGACATCCAGCCAAGCAGCACTTAACTGAGTGGAAATGGTGAAAGGACGACAGTGTTTCCCTTGGAAAACTACCGTCCCAGTGTTCCGCCGATACACAAATTAGATTGGGAATTTGAGGAATTTGTTATAGCTGTGCGGTGTCAGATAGAGGACAGGTCTGACGTGACCCAGACGAACCCTCCGTACATCCAGCAGCCGTATCGTTTCAGCCTGCAGAACACCACGTGCTCGCACGTCTCAGGAATGCCCCAGGTTCGTGTTGAGGCCTCCGAGTGTTTTTAGGCCGTTTTTCTCTGGACGGACGGTGTTTGTATGACAGCAGCCCACATAATGAACACGTACTGTTCTGCTAAAAACACACACAGTGCCACATCAACACTCTGCCAAACTCAGAATAGCACAGATTCCTGAACAATGCGCGTCACAGCGGAGCCGCAGACACGCTCAGGTCGTGAATGACAACAACCACCTCAGAGCGTGTGTGTAGAATGAATCATCACCTCACCATGATTGGAGTAATTAATAGTAATTACACTTACAATTTCTACATCTACTTGCAGTGCTGAGTAATGTACTTCCTCTGCTTCTCTGCAGGTATTCGTCAGGAATAGTTATGTACTGGAGTATTTGCTGTTGTTATTACGACTTTCCCTTTATGAGCTGAAATCTTCAATTGCCTCAGTACATTTTTGCAGAAAACAATCTTTTCACGTTTGAACTTTGAACTTTGAACTTTTCACGTTCAAATCAGTAAATAATATCAAGAACATAAATAACAGTATAACCGCGACCCATGACCGGAATAAGCAGAAGAAGATGAATGAATTAATGAAATAACAATAGAAATAGAAATAATTACAATAGTGAATACATGAATGAATACTAATTAGTCGTCAGTACAGTACATGAGTTATTGGTGAGTTCATAAAACATCATCTGTTGTAAATTACTGACTTAAACATAGTAGTAGAATGTAGTACAACGGCTTAATGATGCAGTACGTCATGTTTCAGCCCTCAAAGTGGTAATTATTTTATCTTATTTTACCTCTGCCTGTGGCGTCTTGAACACGTCCTGATTTAAATGAAGCAAACTCCTGTTGTTCTGCGTATATGTGGTATTTAGGAGTCAGATCCACGTACCGACGTGTTTAATTGAAGTTGTCTCCACTAAATAAAAGCACCTGCCTGCCCGAGCTGTGTGTGTTGAGTGCACAGCTCCTTTTCCCTCCTTGGATTAGAATACAAAGAGCTCAATTAATCCAGCGGCCCCTGCAGCAGCCCGGCCTAGCGCCCAACACACCGACCAGCTATTTCCTGTCCCACCCTCCTCTCCTCTCCAGTGAACAGACCTCAGTGTGGCGTGTCTGCGGCCTGCAGAGGACCCATCAGCTGCCTCCGGTCAGTGGAGAACGACAGAGCAGCAGAGTCTGTAAAAGTCAGCGTGGTCCACTTGCAGTTTGGCTTTTTTTTGTTGTTGTTGTTTGGGATGAACGAGGTGCAGCCGGGTTCACCTCAGGAACAGGAAGCACCTCCTTCCTGAGGAGAGAGGGAGTGGATGTTAGCAGACTGTCACACAGCAGCAGCTCACTGTTGTCCAGTGGGAGCGATGGGATCCTGCACATCTGCTGCCTGATGACACCGTCAAATGCTGTGAGACACACACACCTGGTGAGTGATGTCCTGACCACTATCTATTCAAATACGGTTTCTTTTTTTGAATTTGTGATGGAAATCTTGAGCATGTTTCTGGACCCCAGTTCCTGTGCCGCCGGCCAGTAACACGTTGGTTTATTAGAAGGGCATGTTCTTGACAGTAGCACACATCATAAAGTTCTTTATAGGTGCAGTAGCAACACAGGGCCAAAAGCACCTCCAGCCTGTCACACGCACGTTCATCTCCTTTCATTCAGGACTTTTGACAACACGCCCATGTAAACATTGGACGTAAGAACTGAACTTAACAGAATTGACTACTGGAAGACTGGTTTCAGGTTTCATCCGTTGTCTCAAATAGGATTATCTGAGCAGGAAATGTGGGCGAGTTGAGATGGAGTACGGTTTATGGGGTCACATAAACAGCCACAGCTGCTGGCTTTGCACGCTCGCTGGAGTCAACAAGTTATTGGACTTGTCTGGAAATGTTGGTGTTAAATTTGTCTGAGACTGCAGCTGCATAAAACAGCTAAAACATTTGTCTCCCTCTGGGATTTGTGTTTGTGCAGCGCTGCATAAAATGAATGTACATGGTTCCTCTGAACCGGAGGGAGAGTGACTGTCCATCACTAACTCCACCAGGAGAAAGTCTGCTTATCTCCAGTTAATCGACTTGTCCCATGAAGTCTGACTGGAAACTTTCTTCACCGAAATGAACAAAAACTAAATCTGATTCTGAGCCACTGACATTTGTAGCTTTATTTTACATGAGGACGGAAGGGTGTGTGTGTGTGCGTGGGTGACTAACGGGACAAAAAGGAAGCATAAAAGTCAAACTGGTCCCTCGGGGGCGCTGTGTTAAGGACTTTCCGAGAAGTCTGTGTTATAATGGTTACAAGAACCTAAAGAGAATGAAACAAACAAAAAACCCTCTGGATTGCCCACTTATGTGGTTCAGGTCTGAGGGCAGTGGATGGAGTCATGGTTCTGGACTCCATCAGACACACTGGTTCTCATGAGTCCCTGGACCCTGACCACTGTAATTGCCCCCCTAAGATAACCCAAAAGCCTTTCAGAGAGTCTGCCAAGAGTCACCAGGATAAAGATCAGGGTGGGGGAGCGACTGGACCCCCTGACGGCAGTGACTGGAACGAGGACATGAGCCCGTCCTCCGCAAAGAAAACGCCAGCAGCGAAAACATGTTGCTCCCACGCACATTGTTGCTGCAATGACCAGCTGTGTGTGTGTGTGTGGGGGGGTATCAGTGGATATTTTACATCGTTTTACTGTAACCGTGGGAGCGTCCGGGACATGCAGGAAGTCCCCCGATTTACATCAGATAATCCCAAGAGCCGCTGATGCTCCTGCAAAGACAGGACGCCGCTGGGTTTTAGTCATAGTAGCTCACTTTGTTGGACACGTTACACCCACAGCCGTCATCAGAACAACACAAACAACAGCAAACTGATATCATAAACGATTAAAAAACACACTTTCGTCACAAAACTTTCACATATTGACTTTAACCTGGATTACATAGCTTGGTATGTCTTTTTATATACGTTTGTACTATAAGTCGTATTTTTAAGATAATATGAAACTTTAATTGTTTATATTTAATTTAATTGAATCCATTTTATAAATGATAATTCGTTACACATGCTAAACCTTGACCATCACTGTATGGATATGAAGATATGAATACCTGTCTCTTTCTTATACATAAAAACATAAGATGTTATGTACAGAACGTGGTATTAATGGTATTATTGCTGAGTCATTCAATGCAAACTGTTGGTCACCCACTGGGCATGTAGCTCCACGTCAAAGTCAACATGCGATGGAACATGTGTCACATTATCTGTGGGAAAATGAAGCGGAAGCTGGACGTGGGTCTCCCTGGGACTGATGTCATGAACATAAACAGTCGTATCAGGGGCAGAGGCCCCACGCTGACAGACCGGCCTGAATGGGAAGGGTCGGTTTCTGTTTTGTGATTTTAAAAGCAGTTCTTCGTAGTATAAGTAGTAGTAGACTAGTAGTAGTAGTAGTAGTAGTCAGGGTTGATGCTGCTGGACATTCAAACACTGTCGTCTCAACATGTGAGAACAGTCCTCCGACAGTCAGAAAAGTCACTAAATGTAATTATACTATAACACTGTCAATGAAAAAGTACTATTATAAACGCAGATTCTAACTGTCTGCATGTGTTTTATTCGACAGGAGCCCGGGGAGTTTCACTGCGCGAGGGACGTTCTGGTGATGGTAGATATTTGATTCAACGGTCAGTCAGGATGGACCCAGTGAAGAGAGACATGGAGCTACTGAGTAACAGCATGGCCACGTACGCTCACATCAAAGGTAGAGACCTCGACAGGCTTTTAAAACGAGGAAGGAAGATGGTAAAACCTGTGAAGAGTTACACTGTGTGTGTGTGTGTGTGGTTAGAAGTGTGTTTTAAAGTAAAAGAGACACACCCCCCCCAAACAGAGAGAGATAACTGAATGAGTTTTACCATTAGAGATATTCACTGATCAGTAACTCCAAGAAGGGACGTCAAGTCTCACCGTGTGGTGACGACATCAGGCACAGGCCAATCACATGTCCCCCAGAACATCAGCATCATCACTATCAAGACAGGACGTCTGACGCCAGTCTGTTAGATCGACGGCTCTCCTGGGGTGAGACCCAACATCCTGCCTCTGACAGATGGGAGCAGGTTCCTCTGGGGGCAAAGTGTCAGATTCTGTTTGTAATAGCACCAAATCACAACAGGAGTCGTCTTATCACACTGAGCAAACGTCCTCTCACAGGGAAAGTATGTGAGGAAGGAGGAATAAACGTCCTGTGGGACTGAACCTGCACAATGTGTCTGTGGGCAGAACCTGCATGATAGCCCGCACAGTACGACACCCGAGACCCTCGACCAATGGAGGAGAAAGACAGACAAACAACCGGGAAGGACGGGTTGTTTGCAAACAACCTGTGTGTTCAGGTTACGTGCAAATGAGCCGGGTAATTTGCATATTAACATATACATTATGTATAATTGTACATGATCTCTCTGTGCTATGATGAATTTTCATTTCATGTATCGACAGATTGTAACTATAGTTTTGCCAGAGTCCAGTAATTTATCCAAAATCAGAAACTGTAAGAGAAAGCGTCCTTGAGTCTTCTGCTGGTACAGTGTTTTCAGGGTTTTTGGGTGTCACACTCTTCTATACTTGTGTTGTGACAGCGGTAATAGAAGCGAAGGAATGTGCAACAGCTCCATCACTTCCAACAGGAAGCAGAGGAAACGACCACGTGGGTATTTGAGGCCTTCACGGAGTCTTTGAGGGGTCACGAGCCGTCACAAACCTCTCGTCTGCCTGTGAACAAACGTCCTCTGTGCTCGGCTTGCAGCTCTCGTTTCGTTGTCTCGCCTCGATCAGCTCCAAGTCTGGGTGTGCTGTTTTCTTTGGCTCAGCTGTCCGACTGTGGATGTGATCTCAGTGCTGATCAACGTGGGCAGTGAGAACAGGGAGAAAATGAAGATCAACACAAACAGGACTCGCTCATGTTGTGCTTCTTTCTGCCCACGCAGCCAACCCCGAGAGCTTCGCCCTCTACTTCATGATGGGCGTGTGTTTCGGACTTCTCATGGCGCTGTGTCTCATGGTGGCCGCCGTCGCCTGCAGGACTCGCCGCCACAGCAGGCCTCCTCCCCCGCCCGAGAAGAGGCAGCTGAAGCAGTCCAGCGAAGACGAGGAGGACGAGAGCATCGCGGAGGACGACGGCGCGGAGGCCGAGATCCCTCAAGTGACGATCGCTGACGGCAGCAAACAGTGCAACGGCACGCTGAGGAGTGTGGACGTGTTCGCCTCGGCCGAGGAGCTGGAGAAGGCGCGACGTCTGGAGGAGAGGGAGCGCATCGTCAGGGAGATCTGGAGGAACGGGCAGCCGGACATCCTGGTCACAGGGACAGGAACGATTGGCCGGGTGCATTACCACTAGCACAGACTCCGACCGCAGAGGAAACACTGAACACGTCGGACAAGTCGACTTCGCGTCAAAGCTCTTATGAAACCGCATCAACCCAAACTTCAAAAATGACCTTTTTAGATGATGACTGTCCAGCCACCTTTAGAGTAACGGAGAGGGCAAACAAGAGTCCAAATGTTCACTAATAAAGGGGCATTCCTCCATTTTCAAACACGACCCTGATAACGTATTCCAGGCGTCTGGACACATGATTTCCAGTCCCTTGATGGGATTTTCTGGCATTTCAGGAAATCGATTTCCTAGCAAAGAGAAGAACGCTGGAATGCTCCTTTATGGGAATGAAATAAGACACTATATGTTTAATGTTTAGCATGCTAAACATTTTTGAAATGTTTGGTGTCGTGCTTTCAGTCTCCAAACATTGAGGCAGTAATGCTACTTGTGGATATTTTCACCATTTTACGGTTCTGCAGTGTACATTGTCTTAATTGGATTATTTATTTCATGTCTTATTTGGTTCTGAACGTTTTGGGTCTCTGTGGTTCGTTTGGACTCTGCAGATTTGTCAGATCATGTAAGGAAGCATGCTTGTACTTCATCTTTACAATGGGAAAAAATTAAAAACCACTTTGAGTAAACGACGACAGGGGCAATACACGTGAAATGATGTATTAACATCAAACACCGCATGAAAAGTTTAGTGATTATCAATATTTTTTGCAATCAATGTACAAGTTTGCAGTAACTTTCAAAGGTAGATCTGCTGGTTGTTTGAATGTTTCCGCCTAGAACAACTGCAACTGTCACGCTGCACCACTAACTGTTGAAAAAAATCTTCTCTTTGCAGTTGAAATGTGTTTTTTTTAATCTGTGGTAAGGAAATGACGTGCACTTAGAAGAAGTAGACCGAGGCAGTAGAACTAATAGTAGAGTGCCGTGCTTCCAGGGAGGCCTTCTCCCCGGTATTTCCCCGGCCCCACGTTGGCTGGTGTCACTACTTCCTGTGTGTCTCTTTCCACAGTTCACCAGTCTCCCTGGTGAAGACATGTCTGTGTGTTCGGGCCAATGAAAGAGCCCTTTACCTCTGCAGTACTGTAGGTATTACCAATGCAGAGCTTCTCCGAGTGGATCCAAGTCCCACCAAGTCTTTTTTCTGTTGGCTGGATTTTTCCTCCCTCAGCCCCTGAAAAGGTTGATTATGTTGGAACTTGGGGTGTTTGGCCACTACGTGAAGTGGAGATTGTTGACGAGTGAGAGAGAAAACGGACAAAATGAGACACTCACCAGCTCGCGGTGAAGCTGTCGTCTGCAGCGAACCACATGTTTCACATCAACCTTCTCCCTGTTCTTTGTGTGGATTCTGTGGCGTCTCAGACTCCCACCAGCCTTCATTCATACATGATATAGATCAGGGGTCACCGACCTTTGTGAAACAGTGAGCTAATTCAAAGTTATTGTGTAATCCAAAGGGCTACCAGTTTGATACACACTACAAAACCATTAACAAGGTAGGAACTTCTACAGCTTCAACATGCAACATTTTATTTCTCTCAATTTTCATAAGTTACATTGTCCAACGAGCACTTCATGAGGTCACTGTGGGCGTTGCTGGCACCTGGTGTACGGCATATTCCTTCAGTCAGACATGTTGATTAAAACTAGTCCTGTGTGCCACCAGTGCTGAGGATTTCAACTTCTTTCACACAATAACAAAAAACGTTTGATGACTTTTCTAAATGTTGAATGTTGTCAACTGCGTCAGATGCTGAGATTAAACTTACAGCGACAGTCAAACTGCTTTAAAATCCTCGACATCAGTCACATAACACACCAGGACCCCAGAAACATGATCACTCGTTTTTACAGGAATTGTTCAGATGTAAGTTATTACCCCCCCCCCCAACCCTGTTACACACACAGTGTCACTGTACTAAAGTAATCTTTCCTTCTCAGCATGTGTTTAATTACTTTAAGGACCTTCAGTTCTTGATCCATAACCTTGATCCTTGAATGCATGAATGTGAGTGAACGTTTGATGTTTGTGTCAGTCTGCTCCAGGGTGGCTTTGACTACAGACGTAGTTTACAACAGTCAGGGTCTGAATGTGGAGCAAACGAACAACGGATCCCCTGGGTTCTAGAAAAGTCTAGAAAAGAGTGATTCATTATTTTCTTTGCTTCCATCTTCTCAAACACATTTGGCATCTGACTGCATCAGTGAAACATTTTTGGGCTGTCGATGGAGAATCGTGTGTGTGTGTAGTCAAGATGAAGTTAGCAGTTAAATACAGAAAGTGGTGTTTTCATCTGGCACATCGTCAGAGCTACAATCTGCTGGCTCCTGGAAATCCACGCGATCTCAGACAAGAACGTCAGCAACTTTTCCCTGAATCCAAAACATTTATTGAAAATTAAAAGACAAGAAATTCAAAGCTCTTGAGAAGAGTAAAAAAGTTTTGCGCTTCGGAAACAGTTGTATCTGGTTTGCATGCAGTTCTGTACAGTCAGACGGAGAGTGAGGTTCACCAGTACTCAGTTCACAACCTTAAAAATGTCCGCTCACACGGCTGTTGGGGGTTCTTTTCATGGACTGCAGGGTTTTTTATGTGAGATTACTGCCACTGCTGTACAGGGGAAAACAACCAAAGACATTCAGCTTGCCCCCCAGCTTCAGGGTTACAAGAATCTAGGTCTTAGAATTCCATATATATGCTCTCACTATTCTTAGTTTTAATTGAAACTTAACGTAAGGCAGCCTCTCTTACTTAATCTGATTCCACAAACATGTAATCCCTGGAGGCGTCGACTGGACTTTCTAACTCTAAACACCAAAATGGACCAATCAAATCAATACATCTGTAATAAAAGTAGTCATCTACTAAAAGCCCGTCTCCATGTGAGAGGCCAGTGTCTCCCATTCACTTTTCTTTCTTTTTTTTCGGTGGTCATAAATGATCAATTCCCGTGAACAGTCTACATCTTTCCGGTGACTTTGCAGACATTCAAATCAGGACTTTTCCCACCAGCTGCTACTTGGTGAGAAGCCCCCCCTGTATGCTGTTTAACGCCAAAGAATATTCTCCAATTCCAGTGGAAAACTGCTGAGTCGACCTGTTGCTGCACACACACAGACACATCTTCCACGTTATCGTCTACTTGGTACAGTACTTTAGTGCTCCTAGTACCAGAGAGGTCCTGGATCTTATTTGTTTTTGTTTTAACTTAGCTCTATGTCCTGCCAGTGTTAGATCCCTTGACTGATCAGTGGACCAGTGGATTTTTGTTTCAGTTGTTCCATTTAAGTGAACAGGCTATTCTGCAGTACACTCAATGTCCTAATGACAAATACACTACATGAAGAAAAGCTCAGATAATATAAGAGACAAACATCGATCGTTCAGGGATAAAACAAAACTCTTAGAATCAGTAAATGACAAGAAGAATGAGCCCTGTGCCTGCTGCTGATTGGTCCCATGGACAGGAGTATCAATCTCACAATTCATGCAGTAACATCGACTTTCCAAAGCCCCCAAACACCGATGAAGAACACGAGACAATGAAACGGGGCTCAGCTGACGTGTTCCTACGGTGACAGTCAGAGGTTCTGTTTTAACTCTTGTTTCCGGGGCAAATTACAAGTACATGTCATCATAGCGGTATTTTCTAAGGCACAGATGTTTTCATATAAACTAGCTCTTTCCATACAATGAATCATACAATTGCTAAGTGAAGCGAACCAACTCGTGTCACATAAAAACACACTAAACGAACTAAAGTGTTACTTTTCAGCCATTTGCCGTTGTTTTTTTTTCTTCGACTGAATTGGAAGAAAGCTCAAATTCACTGAACAATAATGGTTACATGACGGGACAGCGTGGAGGGGTGGAACTACTCTGACTCTGATGCTCGTGACTGTGAGGACTGACGCTGTACTTTATTGTTTTGAGGCAGAGGAGTCTCCGGTATTCTTGGCTTCTTTATGCTCCACGTCTACACCGTCGTCCCCCAGCTCGGCCTCCTCAGCCCCCTGGAACATGTCGTGGGTCCACTTGGGGCTGCTGCCGCCTCCCTTGCGATAGACGAAGCGTCCTCGGCGTGTTGGGAAGGACCCTCGGCCCCGACCTCGGTTGTCAATCCAGGTTTTCTCTCCATCGCGATCGTCATGCTGAAAATGCCCAAACAGGGCGATTCAGGTGGGTTCACATCTCAAACATCTCCGTCGTTCTCTCAACGTTCACATCTCTCCCCACCAGTCACACTCGGTTTTCCTGACGACTTGGTGCCAGTCCACCTAAGAACTCGTCCACATCTCTCACCACAGATGCACAAAAAACGTGAGCAGTCATCATCAGCATCAGAGACTCACCAGGTAATACTTCCTGCTCTTGGGGGTGTATTCAGGATCCCACTCCTCCTCCTGAGGACGCTGTGGAGGGTTCATGTTGGCAGGGTTTCCATTGCTGTTGTTGCCGGGATAATTCCCCCTGTTCCAACCACGGCCTCTGACTCGGGGGAACTGAAAGCAGAACAGGAACTTCACTTCAGCTTGTTTGTTTTTTTACGACCGTATTTTACTGTTGAGTCCAATTCAGAGTCTGATATTGATTCAGGGACGATGAGACTGACAGAAAACAAAAAACATGAATCAAGGTTTTACACACACAGTTCAAACACATAAAAAGCCCCACTGATTTGCGCTACGTTACCTTCCAAACAATCAGGCAGTGAGAGGAATATGTATGACAGTCACCATCACTATCATCATCATCATCATCATCATCCACATAATGTTCCTTAGCATTAGGATGTAGAAACAGAGCAGAGAAGCCGAGTCTACTGTGATTCCATCAGGACAGAGAATTGCAAGAAGATGAGATTTCAGTGAAAAACAACGGCAGAAGACATGAATGAAGAGCAGAACGACACGTACAAATCCGCGGCCCCGGCCTCTGTCCATATACTGGCCCTCGTAGTGATCGCGAGGGCCCGGGGGCCCTCCGTAGTCCCGAGGGGGGTAACGTGGGTGACTGTAGCCCTCCTCTGCGTGCTCCACCCCCTCCCCCATGTACTCTTTGCCACGGAAAGGCGGTGGATGAGGGGATGGGGAGGATGAGGAGGAAGAGGAGGATGGAGAGCGATCCCGCTTCTTCTTGGCCTTCCTGCGAGTCAAAGCCAGATGTTAGTGGTGATTCGTGAACTGAGGAGCTCCGAATGTTGTGAACTTGACTTCTACTGCTGAGTGACACGCTCCGATGGCCACCACCTCCAGCGTGCTCCTGATGAGGAGCTAACTGCCTGCCTGACAAGCCTACGTCATGCAGAGACAACCGCTGGGACATACTTGGATTTCTTGTGGTGCTTCCCAGATTTCTCAGAGGACCTCTCCATGCTCGGCCCTCGAGAGCCTCCAGGGCTCCTGCCTCCTTCACGCTTGTAGTCGCGCTCCTTTCCAGCAAACCTCTTACGTCTCTCAATATCCAGGCGAAGGTCCATCACGTCGCCTTTGAACTTTTTATTAGAATCCTGTATAAAAACATAATTAGTCACCCAGCTGGTTTTTGCGTGTGATCCATTTAAATGTTCACATTTCCCATCAGTTTACTATTTGAAACAAACCACCAATGCATCACTGCAGTGCAAAGGAAGACTTAAAATATTTGTCAAAGTACTCCCTCTAGTGGTCAAGACAAAGTGTGCATATTGTCAAAACTAAACCGCTAAGGTCAGAACAACATACAATTCTATATAAAGTGTTCATGTTAACCAGCAGCATGCAGGTATCATTTAAAATGAACTGAATTTCATGGTTGTTTTGTAGCTGCATTTTTTTTCTTTTTATGGAAAAATACTTACAAGGTAAAGGCACAGATAAGCGTCGCTTGAGAGGCTTGGACTCAGGATCTTAATTCACTTCCTTTTAGTCTTTGCTTGGGGTTGGTACATACCCAATCAATAACCATATCTCATAGGCTGGGGACTTGCTTGGCACATACAATACACATTTGGGCTCTTTTGATATAGAAATATGCATCCTTTGAAAGAAAAGCACAAAGCTGAATACTGCTGCTTCGGATCGTCGCAAGTTTTCTTCTTGTAAAATACGTCAAATTTCGAAAGGGCTGGTCACCTTGTAGCTTGTCTCCTCCATATCCTCAAACAGGTGGGAGTGCCTCTTAAAGGCACTGGGGGAAACATCGATTCTCCTAAATGATCAGGAAAAAGCAGGTGTCAGCTGGCAGGAAGTGGCCCCCAAAGCCCAGAAGAAGTCATGTTGAATACAGGATTTCAGACGCGGTCGATGTCACATGTACCTGTGGATTTCTGGGCTCTTCCTTGGCTTCATCATTTCTACCTCTGCAGCTTTTCTTTGGTACATGGTGAAGCGCTCACTTAAAGTCATGTCTGTGGAGTGGAAGTGTTGGGCTGGAAACAAGCAGAGTTATTGTTCCACACACAGAAGCATCAACCATGACAGCAGCAGGTGGAGGGTTTCACGGGTCATAGGCCCAAAGTGCGGCTGTCTTAAACACTGGGGACGCCCAGCGTAGGTCATACGATACCTTTTATGTAATGCACAATTGACACTATGTGCTGAGCAAACAGTTCACTGGGGCTGCGACGGAGCTGAGCTGACTGAACGTGCTGGAAAATGGAACGGAACTCAGGATCTTTCTTCGTGGGATTCACCAGATCTCGGGATGTGAAGCGATCCTTGGACAGGGCAGAGCTGACAGGAATGAAGACAGAATGATGGATTAGTATTAAAACAAGGTATAAAACAAAGTATTAAAGGGGCAGGAGGGGACACTGTAGATATGTGACACTCGGGTTTTAAAAAATCTGACAGAGGATCAGTTCGATGACGGTGGAAAAGGCTGTTAATGGAATGAGCCGATGCAGGAGTTCATGAAGGGAGCTCACGTACCCAGACCTTTCATCCAAAGAACCAACTCGGAGCTCAAAGTCCTCCCGTGACGCAGAGAGGCGCTGCGGGGACTCGGAGGGAGGGAAGGCTCCAGGGAACAACGGCCTGTCTTTGCCTCTGGAAGTAGACGGGGGGGACGCGCTCCTTCTGGTCTTCTCCTTTTCCTTCTTCTCTTTTTTCTTGCTCTTCTCCTCCTTCTTTGAGCTGTGCTTACGGCTTCGATAGAGCTCCTCCTCCATGTTGTCTAATGCCTCAGTGTCCTCCGCCTCTCGCCGGCTTTTCTCTTTCAACGACGGGTAGGAAGTCGAATAACTCGGCTCGTCCCCCCATTTTCCATAAATGTCTCGAGCTGTGACAGTGGATTTGACCTCGCCATCCTCCTCGTTGTCCCTGTCTTTCAGCCCGTGACACTTCAGGAACTCCTCTTCTCCGGCATCGAAGAAGGGCAGAGGGATGTCTTCCTTGGTGTCGTCAAACAACGCGGCTGAGATGCTGAAGTGGTCTCCAGCCTTGCTGGCTTTCTCTCGTTCTGTTGTACTCTGCTCCTTATCGTGACTTCCCTCTTTTTCAGCTGCCTGCTTTTTGCTTTTATTTTCTGCCAGGAACCTGAAACAGACACAGACAACCAATCTAAAATTTCACCAATAAAATATTCTCATAGGAGCAAAGAACAACACAAACAACAGTGGCTTGTGTTTAAACCTGAATGAGAAACTCCCTGTGTAAGGTTCATTCATTGAAAACATTTGTACGCTTGTTTTTTTTTTTTTTTTAAATGAATAAATAATCAAATCAATAAATTCCTTTCTTCCCAATCCTAAACTGTGAACTTAAAAACATTCTAAGTGCTTTGAAGAAACACACATGCAAGTACTTATGTAAAGGGGGTTATGATAAATATCGACGAAAACAAATAAATACACATGTGTATGTGCATCGGCTCTATATGTTTATATATTATTAGTGGCCCAGAATTAGCCAACGGGTGCTTCAACTTGCATTACGTGTACAGATGAGGACAACAGCAAAGGCTCATTGTTTGTTGAACATCTGTGAAGAAAGAAGATTCAACCTACTTCTTGAAGGCAGCAGAGATCACAGTCTTATCTTCAGCTTTGGTATCCTCCTTTGAGAAGAAGCCAAAGCCGCCGAAGGAGGCCGTTTGTCCAGACTTGGTGGGGCTGTCTCCTGGAGGGGAGGACACGCTGTCGACGGTCCTCCAGAGAGTACCTCCCTTCGAGGCCCCTTTGCTTTCAGGACCGGCTGTCACGTCATCTTTCTGACCGGTCTCTGCGTCCCGTTTGGGGCTTGAGTCATCTTCGATCCATTTACCCCCAGATGCCTTCTCGATAACGTTGCCCTGACCGGATTTCCCAGCTTGGCTTTCTGAACGTGTGTCTGCAGCATCCTTGGAGCTGGTCTTGCCCTTGCTACTGCGCTGGCGTGGGGACGGGGACCGGGACCGTGAGGAGTAGCTGGACCGCCTGGAGCGTCGAGATCGTCCTGACGAAGACCGGTCAGAATTGCGGGAACGGCTGCCTGAGCGTTTCTTTGGCGTGCGAGAGCGGGAGCGCCCCCTCTTGGGGCTGCGTGAATGATGGTCCTGGTCCTGGTGGCGATCATGCCAGCCTCCACCACCACCCTGCCAATTAGACTTGTAGCCATAGCCTCCTCCCCTGTTCTGGTAATGGCCACGTGGGTGATAGCCACGGTTTCTGCCACGGTAGTGAAATGGCCTTCGGTAGCCACGGTTGTAGCCCCTGAACCCACCTCTGTTGTTCTGGTAGTCCCGTGAGGGATAGTTTTTATAGGACGGTGTGCGAGAACGAGAGCGAGATCTAGAACTGCACAAAGAAAACGGGGAGGACAAAAGAAATTTAGAATTTAAACAAGGACTGTTAAAATGTCATAAGTCAGTGACAGAAAGCTATCACAAGTATGGTACTTTCATGTTTTGTGCAATACTTAACATAAGAAAATTGGGAATTTCCCTTGTGAGATCAAACCACGTATCTAGATATCTAAAAACAAAGCAAAGCTGATAATTCATCGAACCAGCAGATGGAGCTCATAGGAAACACAGCGGAGTAAGAAAAGTCTGTACAAGTGTAAACATTACAGCTCTAACCATCACTATTTCATAAGTCATCTTTCATGACGCTTCATTACAAAAAAACACACATGAGTGCATTACGGCTGATCACCTTCAATTATCTGTATGTGGAACACAACAAACAGTGTCACTGTTCCAGTGAAAGACAAAGTTATCCTACTTTCAACAGACAACACACTGCAGTTAGTGTAAGGGAGAGGTCAAGAGCCTGATGTTGGTCGTTTTTGTTATCAGAGTAGAGCAGATTAAATTGACACGTCAACCCACGCCCCCACGGACTTCCTGCATCATGGACGTAAACTGTTTTTCCTAAGGTAGCGTAGATTATAGAATTATCGTGGCCATTTATAATCGTCAAATCAGTAAATCCTGTCATCGCTACCGTGCACACATCAAGTTTGCAAGTGCGGTGTAACTGTTTGTTTGCTTTGCTCTCATTGCTTTTATTGCAACGACTCAGGCATGGACTTTGTTACGTTACACACAAGATACGCTTGAACACACACGACTGACTGTTGTCTTAACAGGCCTATGAGGTGATGAACTAGTTTGTGCTACAACAAGGACACATTGGCCAAAACCCACAGAGGATAAAAGCAGAAAAGAGCAAAACTCATGTGAACAATTAACTCCTCTTCCTTTGACAAATAACTGGGATGTTGTGAGTACTGTGTTTAATATTATATAGATTAGACTTATTTTTTAAAATCTGAGGGACAGCTGATGACATGTAAGGATAAAAGTTCTCCACATTAAAAATAATCCAATGACAAACAGCACAGCCATAATAATAACTACTTTTATTGGGGGGATTTTTGCTGACACTCTTATACACAGCTAATTTTTCTACAGCTAATTCATATATTAACATATTTGTGCTCCAGGGTTTGTGTCCTTCTGCTCCTCTATCCCTGCTGGTTTTTTATATACGCCAGCCTCTCTTTCTTTTTCCTTTTACGTTTTTCTGTGTGTCTCCCTGTTGTCTTTGTTTCACCCCAACTGGCAGACAGCGTCCCCATGCAGCCGTGGACCCGCCCCAGGTTTCAGAACCAGAAGTTTTTCCCTGCCTCCGTCTGTCGCTAAGCGCTTGCTAACAATTAAACTGTAGAGCCTCTTGACACCACCACATTCAGATCAGGAGTCTGAATGTGCTGGAAACAGGAATCTTGGTTCTCCTGATGCAAAGGTGTGCAAAGGTTGATGCAAGTGGATTGGAAACCTGGAGCCAGCTCAGGAACATGTATCAAGACCAATGAGGAACTCATCCCCAAATAAGCATAATAATGGAGTTAAACTAAAACAAATCAATGTGTCATTGATACAGCTCTCAGTGCACAGTAACTATTTGAAAATTTTAAATGCAAAATTTCCTCATTGCATTGTCAAACCTGCTTTAGCATACATTTGCACGGTACACAGATGCAACAATAGACGACGATAAGAGGGTAATTCTGATCATGTGGTCAACACACTGAAAGATCCATCAGCCACAATCAAACACAGGGTTTATGCTTAAGGGAGGAAAAATGACTGGATTTACCTATAGCGACGTTTTCTGGATCGTGAACGGGATCGGCTTCTGGACTGAGATCTGGAGTATGACCTGGATCTGGACTTTGATCTGGAGCGGGATCGAGTCGGAGAGTCTGCAGCTTTTGACATCTTTGCAGCTATGCCAAAATAATATCCTGCAGAGAACAGACAAACTATTAAGTCCATTTGTCAAGTATCATTAGCAATGGCCTGCTCACAAAGGAGTGAGGCACGTCATTAATTAATAATGCTGAACAGATAAGCATGAAACAAACATCCGAGTCAACATGAATTCTCTACATTCGGACTTTAACGCTCCCCATTTGCAGACCTGCTGACAGGCTTACATGACACCTCTTTCATTGAGAATGATGCACCTATTTGCTTTCAAGGCTTCTATTAACACAACATCAAACAGGTTGAATGGAGAAAGCAATAGCGGCGCACATGAGCCGGCACTAATATGAGCGGTCGGACAGAGCTACTGTGTAGGCTGTTGTGAAATAGTGTTGGTTAACACCGGCTACACATCGGCTGCTGAATAAAACCATCAACAAGCATCAACAGGAATCTGGCATTTTAGAGGAAATTCTGTCAATCATTATTGGTTTGGTCAGAACTGGTCTGCTGTGCAGGTGAAAAGAAAGAGAATGGCTGAGCATTGATTATGTATGTGAAAGAAATTTCAGAATCTGTCTATCCATGATCTCATCAGCATTCAGAGTCTCTCTGCAGGTGAATTCAAAATTCTGTAAAAGCAATGAACATACGTTGTATGTGCTTTGAGGACAGGACAAAGTTTTTCAATTTCACTACAGTGGAAATAAACTTACATCATTTGAAGTTTGTCCATTTCATTGTGTATCAGACAACTGGCATACAATTTTGGGCAGTGAGTCTATTAAGCTGTGGGCCTTGCCAATATCAACACAACAAAGTAAATAAGCCCTTGAAACATTTCTCCCCTGAGTCCAACCCACGTCTGCTCAGCTGCTTAATGTGGAACTGGTTTGTATGATTCCACGTCACATCACGTCTAAACTACTCTGAATTCTGCCAAACACAGATGACCAGAAGCCATAGAAACGAAGGGTTCACTACCCATTTGAGTGGCCTCATGAAGAATCTGATATTTATAATATTGATTTAAACAACACACGCCAGGTTTAAATACAGTCGGTGTAAATCTGTCCATTTCCGTTATCCGTTCTTTTATTGCCCTTACGAATCAACATTCCAGGTTAAAACAATTTACATATTGGAAAGAAGAGTAACCTGCTGCTGCGTGTTATTACAAAGGCAAATGACAACTTGCATGACAAAGGAAGCATATTTAACACGTTTTGCCGTATAAGCGGACGACGCCGTGATTAACACAGTTCTCTATCAGTAGCAACACTGCTGGGTTCGCTCCAACGGACTGTAGTTAGCGGCTTGCTTCCACCAAAAATTAGAAGATTCACAATACTGTAGTTACCTTATCCCGTTTCCCAAACGCGGTCCGCCGTTTGTTATACCAGAGCGATGTTTGCAGAAGCGAAGCAACCTTTGAGGCCAAGCTCGTCTCGTCTCCTTCCTGGTTTTGTCGTCCGGCTAAAAGCGGATGTTAGCAACCTAGCTGGCTAGCTAGCTAGCAGCAAGGCGACTAACTAGGAAACCCCAAAGATGTCCTTTGCCTTAAACGCAGCCTGGTATTATGAGCTCATTATGAATTAAAGTCTGTATCCATGTATTTTCCATGCGTACAGGATTGAAATTATTTTACAGGCGTCGACATTTACCGCTGGTTGGCGACCGACAGGCTGCACGCGAGGCGGAAGTGACGTAACAATTCTTCTTCTTCTGTTTGTTAGTTTCTTGGCGGCTGCAGCATCTAGCGTTTGAAATGGATCACTGCTGCTCAGCATGCGGTCAAAATAACTATACTGTCTTTCTGTATTATAATCAGATAATACAGCATATCTATTGTTGTCAAACAAGACTTTAGTTTTTCAGTTATTTATTTATTGTTTATACCTTCCAGTTCTTTCCAAACCAATGCAGCCTTGCTCACACCAATGCCGCTCACATAACTGTGAAAGTCACACATTGTTACTGTCACAATTTGTTTTCACATCGCGTTTCTGCTGTCACTGATACACAGTACAGTTTCTCTCCAACTGTACTTTGACGTGTTCACAGCAATCTTCAGTCTCTTCCATCCATGTGAATGCATGGATTATAAAAAATGTATAACGCTATTATAAATATTATATAAATATATTATAAATGATATTCTTCCTCTTCACTTCAATAACAATACAGCCCAGCTAAGTGCCAACCTGAGTAATTCCACAGGGAATGCTTACCTTCACAACCTCCTCTTGTCCCATCTTCCCCAAACCTCCTGACTGCCATGCCACATCTCCATGTATTAAACCAAGCTACATTTGGTTTGCCCTTTGGCTCCTGAATGCAACCTGACCTTCGACACTCACCTGATGGCGTACAGGAATAATAGCCCCAGGTTCTCACCAACAGCCCCCGTGAAGTAACATCAGTGAAGATGAGTCCAGAGGGTGAACTATTTATAATTCGGATGTGAATTCATCATGTGGGTGTCAGACAGGTGGTTGTGGGTGGCTGTGCATGATCTCAATGCCTTTCATCATCTTTGCATGTTTCTGTAATAAAAGGAAGCAAACAGGTCTCATTCCTCCCTCGGTATTTCTCTCTGCTAGATGAAACCCCTCGTCCTTACCTTTCCATGCTGTAGGTACTTTGTGCAGCTATGTGTGAGGTGGTTTCTTTTTTTTTTCTGTTGATTCCTTTTGAGTGGCGGCTCTCCTGAGTGGTATCATGAGCTTGAGAGAAATTCAAGTCTGATTTAAAAAACACAATGCTTGTCAAGAAAGTAAGTGCACCAAGAGAGGCATTAAAAACATTTTTAAATGTATTAATACTATATTTTAAATTATTATTGATAAATAGTAACAATAACCATTTCTTTTTACAACCATTTTTCTGGAAATCTCCTTCTACAGTGCTTGTACGAGCTCCAAACCTAACTGGTCCTCCCTCCACACACCTCTAACGATACCATAAACAGCTCATAACAGACAGTGACAGATGAGGAGGGCTCTGTGGCCAAATAAAGGATTATCACTGTTAATTTTAACCTCCACATGTCCAAGCAGCTGTGGTGTAAAGGAAAATAACAGTGACTTGTCACAGTTTGCATACCGTCCTTTGAGGTCAACGAGGACCGGAACTCGACCACTGTTTGCCTGGCAGAGCTGTGAAGGCATTGAATCCCTCCTTTGCAACAGAAGAAGCCATCATAAATAAATATGTTGTTGTGTTTGTGTTTAGTAAGGATGGCCTGAGGGCACACAGCCCAGCGAGAGGATCTGTTTACCAATTACTACTCGTTTTCTGCTGAGGAATCTGATAACAGGAAAGGCTATGAAAAGCTTTTGTAAACACTGACTCATAATGAAGAGGAAAGTACAATGAGACAGACAACATCCTGGGTTGTATTCTGTGAAATGTGAGGGGGGAGTCATCACGAGCCTCTGTTTGTGCACAACGTACCTCAGCAACAAGCTGTTTACTGGATTTGAACAACAGCGCATTCATGTCACTGATCAGCGTGGGTGTGATGTGGGTGCTGGAACCTCTTTTTTCTGAAGGATTCATCAACAGAAAAATGTGTGTTAAATCAACTTTGCATCTTGCATGAGCGTGAACGTCGACAAAGCAGAAAAAGAGACGCGGCCCCTTTCATAAAACTTTATTTCACAGATCCTCTGCAACAGGAGCCTGGTCAGCCAGGCTCATTATACATTTACATACACTGTCTGTTGCCGGTCCTCACAAGGCTCCTCCTGTTAAATAACTCAACAACTCATAACAAAAACAACAAACACACACATTGTTCAACTTAAGATGACAATATCATAACCACAGTAATATTAACCATTGTCAAATATTATGTATTTCCAGGGTCTTATACTGTTTCTTTTTCTAAACTTTGTTACACAGGCAGTCATCTTTAAGGTGCACCATAAAATCTGTATGTGACATTTGAATAAAACTAAAATGCTGCACCAGAACACGCAGTGAAGACACAGAATACTTGATGCATCATTCATTTTTCTGATGATTTGGATGAGTTGTTGTTTTTTTCCTTTGTACCCGGCGTCAGACACCAGAGGTCATGGTGAATCCAGCGCACTTCCTTTGTTTGGCACAGTTTGTTTTTAAGCTGTGGCGATGTGGCATGAATCTCATGGTTCGAGCACAGACTTAAGGCGCATCTCCAAGAATGTAGGGGGCTCACAGGACCTCTGGAAAATGGGACAAGATGGTGCAACAAAGCTGAGACGAAGATGTGTGTTTATCATCCAGTGTTTTTGTTGTCTTTTAATAAATCAAAAGTGGAAAGTTTGTGCTTTTGTCAACGTAGTCAAGTCAGAATTACTTGTAATATTTGGACTAAACTATTTCTGTCTGATGTTGGAACCTTGAGTCCCACACTGAGCTGATTCACAGCCCTTTGATTCGTTGTCTACCAGTTTCACATTTTTAAATAATCTGCACTTGAGATTTAGTGGTGTTTTCGTTCAAATTGTATTTAATACTGTATTACTGCAAAAACTTTATTACTCCTTTACTGATGCAAAAAAATAACTGCGCTCAGGTAATTCTGTAAAATCTGAGAAAAGGTATTGAGCACATTATTTCACAGGGTTTTTGACCCTTAAAGTTTGTGATCCAGTGATCCAGAACTGGAACTGACAGGATAATTAATGTGTCAGAGTGAAAAACAGTTGTCAAAATATTGTGATTTGTAATATTTTTCGGAACAAATCATCAAGCTCTCGTTTGCGGTGTCATTACCTGCAACGTGCTGTGGCTTCATGGGGCCTGTTTTCATCAGAAAGGGCTCCCCGCCCTCGAACGCAGGGATGGCATCGCCGACCAGTCCGCTCTGAGTTTGTGCCGTGTTCCCGCTGCCCTTCAGCTGGATGAGCTGCTCAAAGTCGGCTGCCTCGCCGTTGGCAGAGACGCCGTTCTGGTGGGTTGGAGGCTGAACGCCGTTTACTACCGGACCAGACACGGACGAGTTGAGGTCGGCTGCCCCGGGGCTCTGTTTACCAGCTGCAGAAACATGACATCACTGAAATAAGAGTCGGTACATTTGGACAGACATCTGTTTATTTTAGAGTCGTATCATCGTCGTATTATGTTCTTTACAGTACACTTTACATTTACAGGATAGTTCATCTTATGATCAGGACATAGGAGAGAAGTATTCTAGGCTTTGGAACATTTAGAAATCAAACTGCTAATCTGCTAGGGAACAAAATAAAACCAAGATGGAAACTAGAACAAACGCAACTAGTTAACTACAGTGTATATTTTTGTTTGCAGTATTTTTAGTTAGTAGTAGTTGGAAACACAACACAGTTGTACACTTACATCTATATAATATTACAATGATGTTAGATTTAACATAGTTTATTGAGAAAATGATACAGTGACCTTGACGTGAACTGTGTTTGATGAGGTGCTTTGAAGCAGAGCTACATGATCCTGGGATGTGAAACGTACCTTTACTGCGCTCGACGTCCTTCCCGTTAACGTGTGCAGAGACTTTAACGTCCTTCTGTGAAGAACACAACAGCTTTAACAAAACCAGAGGATGACTGGTCGGAAAGTATTTCCATTCTTGGCTGGAGTCACTCTGCTGTAATTTCCCCACAAGGATTAATGAAGTATTTCCGTCCCACCAACCTTTTCTCCTGCATCGCTCTTCCGAGTCCTCTTCATGATCTCCTCAAGGCGCTGCACAGATCAGACACAGATAAGTCAGAGCAACAACTCAGATGAACTCAAATTTCCTAATGTATTTTTCCCCTCCCGTCTCACCTTCTTCCTCTCTAGTCGCTCCTGTTCCTCTTTCTGGAAGTGTTTCTCCCTCTCGATGCGCTGCTGCTCGGCCTCTTCACGGGCTTTAGCTTCAGCCTCTTCTCTCTGAGACACGAAACAATAGTACGAACGCATGAAATGATGCGAAATTTTATTTTAACACCCTGTGATTTGCCACACTGATGACAAGTTTCACAACTGACAGATATTTTCCAACAATGGCAGAATGATCGGAAGGCAGTTGAGATGAGTTTGAGACTTTACAACAGGGGTCACCAACGCAGTGCCCGCGGGCACCCGGTAGCCCGCCGGGACCTCATGAGGTGCCCACGGGCCTGTTCTAAAAATAGCACTGTGATCATTTGAAAATGAAACTATTACAGAAATTGAGAGAAATAACGTGTTGCATGGTGAAACTTTAGTATTTCTACATTATTAATCACTGTTGATGATGCTTCATGACTCTAATTTAAGTTAAACCATGCCAGTTTTGTTATTTCCAGACGTGCATGTCAAACTGTTAGCTCTTTGGATAACTCGGTACCATTGTAGTAGCTCGCACTTTCAAACAGGTTGGTGACCCCTGCTTTACAATATCATAGAAGAGTCCCAAGTGCCAAAGATGCAGGGCTCCACTGTGGTTCTACCAGTAAACACTGACCTCTGCTGGTAGTTCTGTGCATTACTCCTCTTCATACAGCATATTAACTAATTAATGGATGAGCCTCTCTGTATTTCTGCGCATCATGGAATAGTCTTCAGAACAAATAATTATATATATATATACATATACATATATTCTATGTAATATATATATAATATATTATATATAATGCACAACATGCACTTATCTTTAATACAATGAATGTGATATAATGAATGTATGAATAAACCCAACTCATTCAATGATTTGTTTGTCTCCAAATCATGTTCTTTGAAACATTTATATTCAGGCATAAACGCTAAAATAGCAGATTGTTTCAGTGTTATTAAGGAGCCAAGGCTACAGTGTTTTGCCCCACTACTGATCTCAGACTGTCTCTCTGGCAACAGGGGGCGCTATACGGTCAGTGCTGCAGCCTTCAGGCCAGGATTGATATTATCTGTAACTTGATGTCACGGTTCACTGGGTGTTGAGACTCAGCAGCAACCAAACACATGTGCAGAAGTTGACAGTAACACTGGTCGATGGCAGAACCACCGCAGCCTCGTGCCGTTTACGATCTACTGGATCACCAGCTTCTCTACGGTTGGTTTTACTGACAGGAATCTAATGTTCACACACATTGCACACCACAAGGACCGAAAAAAAAAAAACACGATCAGGCCACTCTTGTCTTGAGCAAATGTGCTGTCAGGATGGAACAAGGGACCTATTGAGGGGGAAAAGGGGGGTGAAACATCGACGAGGGCTTCAGGCATGGAGCAGACTGGTGCTGCTTCTCCCACCATCAGCCCACTGCAGAGCCCAGCGAAGGAGACGGCCGTAGCACAGGCCTGTCACTACTGCCCTGATCACAATGTCTTCCTCAGCCTCCGTTCATCTCCATTATGGAGGTCACCAGCTGGCATCTGGCCGGGCAGACGAGGGACCACTGACTATTAGGGCTCACGCATGACACACATCATCTGTGACAGGAGCACACACTCTCCTCTTTAATCTGCCCAGATGCCAGACAGTCATGGGTGAGTGAGTCAGACCAGGGCCTGATGTCTGGATTCAGCACAGGCAGCTCAGGCATCGTCCTGTGCATTAATCTGCCCAGATGGTCAATGGGCTTTGGGCATGTGGGGATCACAGACATTCATGAACCTTAATGGAAAATGGAAGGGTTTGAACAGTGTGAACAGTATTTACAGATGAACAAGGTCATAGTCAGTCCACCAGGGATCCCACATAGCTGACATCCTGATGGAATGTCTCTTCTCCCCTTCACTTTTATTAACGGGGTATTTACAGAAATGATGCCATGTTTGATTCAGTGGGGGCTGCTGCTCATTTGTTTACATGTAATTTCTGCCCTCCGTTCCTGTAAATTGTGTTTTTATTTACAGTGCATGTATGTACAAATGGAACTGTTGGATCTAAACCAGTGCTGTCAATCAAAAGGAGGCTGAACCCCCAATCATCACCCAGCAGCTGAACATCCTGACCCAAACACTGGTCCGTTCACTCCCCACTGAGCGTCCCAAGTGCCACATTTGTCCAACAGACCAGACCAGGGACCGGAGGGTTCCCATGTGTCCCTCTGCCCCCCCCATCATCTCTGACCTGTTTCTGCTGCCTGTCGCTCTCCTCCTGCTCCGCCTTGGCTCTCTCCTCGGCAGCCTTCTCTTCTGCAGCTCGCTGTGCTTCGTCCCGCAGACGCTGCTGCTCAGCCATGAATCGAGCCTCCTCCTCTCGGTGCTTCCTCTCCTCCGCCTCTCGCGCCATCGCCTCCTCCCTCAGGATCCTACAAAGATCCGTCACTCTGTTCACACTTCAAGCACTGATTAAAAGGTACCTGTTTCCCAGTCGACACCGGGTATCCCTGCTAGCAAGAAAAAGATCTTTTAAAAGAAGAAAAGACTCTCTGCCCTTTAATTGTGGATGCTTGCTGTAATTCATCCATTCTCTGCGTTGTGACAAAAGACCACTTCCATGAAAACAACACAAAAAGCAGCATTTCAAAATCGGTCAGATCTCCACAATCTTTGCTGCTGCCAAATGTTTTTGTCAAAGGTGTTATTCTGTCTGACCCTGGTAGAATTACTACCTCTAGGTTGCCAAGGTCAGAATTAAAGGGTGTGATGCTGGGCGTTCCTGTCTGCCTGTCTCACTGCGTTTCCTGCTTCACTTCACCGTAATAGATGTAAATACATGAGAAAACTTTTTGTTAAAAGCATCAAATCTGAAGAAAGTGTTCTGAATATTGGCCCGGAGCCCGACCTGTTCTTGTGCTCCTGTTCCAGACGCTCCTGCTCCTCCCTCTCCCGCTGCTCTCGGGCTTGTCTGCGTTTCTCTGCCAGCACACGTGCTGCCTCCTCTGGGTCGTTGGTGCCTGCGGAGGGTCTGCCGGCCGGTGCGGCCGGGGCGGTGGCAGAAGGAGTGGGATTACTGGCTGAGCTCGCTGCGGGAGAGGCAGCCGGCTCTTCACTTGGCACGGCGGGCGAAGATGTCACTACAAGCGGAGCGCTGTTGGAAGGAGGCGTAACCGGTGCAGAGGACACCACAATGGCAGGGATGTCACTGGAGTCTACGAGAGCACAAGAGACGTTTCCCTGTGTCATGTCACCTTAACAAGGAAGAATGTCTGAATCACATAAATAAAACAACAAGAATGGAATACTTCCTCCTATTCCTTTTTCCAACGTGTAACACTGTGCTGGCAGTGCTGCTTCTGTCTTTTTTCTTTAACTACCTTTAATGGTTTATATGTTGTGAAATAGCAATGAGTTGATCCATATCAATTGTTACTGAAATCAACACAGCTTCAGGATGGTGCGACTATCAAGAGACTGTCACCAAATTTAATGCCAGTCTAACAACTAGATTCATTCATTCATTCATCTTGTCCCGTTGCTCCGGTTACAGGTCTCAGTTGTGCTGGAGCTGTCAACAGGTGAACATCCGGGTACCATCTGGACATGAAGGACAGACAACCACTCACACCTATGGAGGTCAGGGAGTGCATGAAGACTCCCAGGTGAGTGAAAGCTGTGACCTGCAGGTGGCGCTACACAAGGATAAGTCCTCAGGGGATGATGAGCCTCTGTGCTCCACTTCAGTCTGAACCCACAAAATGTCAGTGATGAAAAGCTACATTCCCTCATTCTACGTTCAGTTCAACCTTCACGCTGTGAACATGCTCGCACACCAACGCTGCAGGAATGCTGACTGTGCGTCTTCAAACTGAATTTAAAGCAGCTGAATGTTCTCCTAAATCTCTGCGTCACCTCCACTCAGATAACATCCCCATGGCAACCACACTCACTGTTTTTCTCGTCCGGTGCTGCGGGCTGATGGACTTCATGGCCTGTTTCCACGGTGACCGCAGTGACTGTCTGGGGCTGGACCCGGGCGGGGGTCTGGGCCCGTTTGGGGCGGGGCTTGGAGCCAGGAGGTGGTGTCTTCTTGCCCGTAGGCGTTTTGGACGCTGCTGCTGCTGCTGCTGGCACCAGGGGGGAGAGCGGCCGACTTTTGGGAGCTGCCGGTGATGGAGGTCTGTTTTTGGGCTTCAGGGTGCTGATGAGCACAGAGGAGACGACAGGAGAGATTAAATGTCAGCAAGGAGCAAATTGGCTTCATGTGAGACAAAATGTGTTTGGCGGCTTTAGGCTCCAGGTTCCAGGTTTATTAAAACAAAAACTGGGTCAAGACAAAGTGAAGTGACTTGATCTGAAATTTCAGATTCAGAGGACATGAATGTTGGCTGTCGGGGGATGTAACACGAGAGGAGGGACAGGGAGTGAGCCACAGTCTGTCTGCGGGCGCCTCCGCCTCACATAAACACAGCTCTTCTTCCAGACCTCTGAACACCGGCCAGCAGAGTCTCTTTTAATAGACTGATTATAGCACCTCAGCCATCTGCTCGACAGGAACCTGCTCCAGGGTTGGAATTAAAGCTCTCTCTCTCTCTCTCTCTCCTGCACTGGCTGTGTGTGGGCTTTAACAGCTGATTCAGTTTCCATCTGATGATTCGGGAACAAATTCATCAACATGTCTGACGCGAGTCACTGTCTCTGATCAGTGATACCTGATCTCCGTCTGGGATCTCGGACTCCTGGTGGTCGGTGATGATGTCTGCCTCTTCTTCTGCACCTTCTCCTTTGTGAGAGCGTTCTTCTCTTTTTCGTTCTCCCGCTCTTTGTCCTTCTTCTCTTTCTTTTTTCTGTCCACCTTGGAGAAAACAATGGCAGGTGACTTCCTCTGAGTGTCTTCATATCGTATAGGACCAATACAGTGAACTACAAATGGGTGCAGCGCAGCTGTATGAATCAACACTTTGTGTAGTTATGATGATGAATGCAGTGTTCCACTAAAACAAAACCTGGTAAAACCATGAAAATTGATCATCAGATTGTTTAATGTTGGTTTGTGTTCACCACATGTACAAAGAACAGTGTTGTAGTAACTAGTTCCATGTAACAGTGATTTAATTACTACATCACTGTGGTCAGTTACATTACCAGAGAAAGACGTGTAATCAAATTACACATCCGCATGGAAATAGTCATAATTATAATTTTAGTAACAACTGAAAAGTTCGCAAAAACATAATTTTGGAGTCAGTGTCTTGTGTTGATTCAGTGTGTGAATGAATGGTACTGAGGTGAATGATGTGTTTTATCATCTTCATAGGTATTTGCCAGTAGTCTGTTGGTTGTTTGTAAGTTCAAACACTGATTTAATCATTCCATTGAAACAGTTACAGTGCTACTACTATTACTACTACTAATCCAATTGAAACAGGTGAACTTGTAATTGCAACCAATGACAGTTCATAAGTAACTTTCCCAACCCTGACAGGGGATTTAGCACTCGTCACTAGGGTGGTGTTAAAGAAAAACAGCTATATTCTGGGAAATTCACACTAATATATAGCTGATACCATCAATATAATCGATCTGATCACAAGAAAACCTTCAACAGCACAAAGTATCAGTGTTCAACCGGTGTTTAACCACTGATAAAAAGTTCTTCTTTGTGTGTGTCAATCTGTGTGTACGGATTCACAGCTTACTGGCGTGGAGTTTCGTCGGCGCTGGCGCTGGGTAATGTCCGGTGTGCTGGCGGAGGAGACCCTCCAGCGCTCAGCAGCGCTCTGGTGGGGGTGGTGGGAGCAGGCATTCAGCGGGCTGGCTGAGGCTGAACGGGAGCAGTGATGAGAGTCTGAGCAACACAGACACACACACACACAAACAAACACATACATACATATACACACACACACACACACACACAACGGACAAACACACACACATACATATACACACACACACACGCACACACAAACGGACAAACACACACACATACATACACATACACACACACACACACCATGCAGAGTGGTATAAAACATCACACAGTGGCAGTGCACACGACTCACTACGAGACAACTACATCTGGGAGACAAATACATCCATCTGATCTGTTTCATAAGTCATTGATCGATTCCTTCAGGTCGTCCTGGGGCACGTTCCACAAAAGTGGAAGTGTTTATCCTGAACTGAGGAGAACTGACCAAGTTTTCATTTCTATTTTCATGTAAAACCCAACTTCTGTAAAGTTTCATATATTTGAATTCAGTTCAACAGTAACTGAATATTCTGCAGCATATTCCCTCATTTCAGACACAGATGAACAAACTCAGGGTTTTCACTGAACGGGTTTTCCCCAGATCATCTCCACTCAGAAACTAGATTCACACATGAATAAGAATAAACATCTGGTAAATTATGCCTTTTTTGCACTTGTTCAGTTTTAACAACACATCCATTTGAGGCTAATGTTCATTTGGAAAACAAGGATCTTTGAGGGGAGTCAGAGCCTAATTCACTTTTCATATTATTATAATCCGTACACAACTGCGCTTTATGTGTTTCACACTTCTGGTTGGATGCTTTAAGTGTATATTGTTGTTTATGTGTAAAGACAATAATCACTGCTGCTCTGATCATGGATCCTCCACAGACGCTGACCCCTGATGGGCTCCACTTCAGTGGATTCTTCTCTCCCATCAGTCTCAATATGACCACACACGTTAATACAAGGACACAGTTGAAAGATTTATAAACGTGAAACATTTGCTGCTCTCATATGTGAACTATTCTGGTTCTACATCAAATAAAAATGTTTTGAGAGAAGGAAAAAACACCCCGATAATGATAATGATTTCTGATGACGACAGTCAAACCATGCAAAGGTCTTCTCTGTTTTAGTGAAAGTTGTTCAACTC